>CAUYQV010159522.1:0-15617 GCA_963574575.1 Galagoides demidoff | reverse complement strand
AGATACCATCTAAACCCAGGGAGAATGGCCCACAACACAAAATCTCAAAACTGAGATTCTGGCATGGAGGTGGAAAGAAGGGAACACTTTTACACTGCTGGTGGGACTGCAAACTAATACAACCTTTTTGGAAGGAAGTATGGAGAACCCTCAGAGAACTCAAGCGAGACCTCCCATTTGACCCTGCAATCCCATTACTGGGCATCTACCCAGAAGGAAAAAATATTTGCATATTTTGAATCCAACAAGGGCTTGATAACTAGGATCTATAGAGAACTCAAATTAATCCACGTGAAAAAAGCCAACAATCCCATGTATCAATGGGCAAGAGACATGAATAGAACCTTCTCTAAAGAAGACAGATGAATGGCTAATAAACATATGAAAAAATGCTCATCATCCCTAATTATTAGAGAAATGCAAATCAAAACCACCCTGGGATACCATCTAACCCCAGCAAGAATGGTCCACATCACAAAATCTCCAAACTACAGATACTGGTGTGGATGTGGAGAGAAGGGAACACTTTTACACTGCTGGTGAGACTGCAAACTAATACAACCTTTTTGGAAGGAAGTATGGAGAACCCTCAAAGAACTCAAGTTAGACCTCCCATTTGATCCTGCAATCCCATTACTGCCCACAATGAAATGGGATCACTTGTTGTGTTCATTTCTTATTAATTAGAGTTCTCTGTGGATTCTAGTTATCAATCCTTTGTCAGAAACATAATCTGCAAATGTCTTCTCCCACCTATTCTGAGGGCTGTCTGCTTGCTTTACTAATTGTGTTCTTGGCTGTGCAGAAGCTTTTTAGTTTGATCAGATCCCAGTAATCTATTTTTGGTGTTTCTCCAATTGCCTGGGGGGGGGGGGTCCCCCTCATAAAATAATTTTCCAGGCCAATTTCTTCGAGTGTTTTCCCTGCACTCACTTCTCGTATCTTTATAGTTTCATGTCTTAAGTTTAAATCTTTTATTTAGTGAGAATCAATTCTTGTTAATGGTGAAAGGTGAGGGTCCAGTTTCAGTCTTCTACAAGTCACCAGCCAATTCTCCCAGCACCATTTGTTAAAAAGGGTATCTTTTCCCCAATTTATTTTTTTGATAAGCTTATCAAGGATCAAATGACGATAAGGGGCTGGGTTCATCTCTTGATTCTCTATTCTGTTCCATATATCTACCTCTCTGTTTTTGTGCCAGTACCATGCTGGTTTGATCACTACATATATAGTATAACTTGAAGTCTGGTAGCATGATTCCTACTGCTTTGTTTTTATTTCTGAGTAAAGTCTTGGCTAGTCAAGATTTTTTTCTGATTCCAAATAAAATGAAGTACTGTTTTCCCCAAATCTTTAAAGTGTGAGTGGTGCTTTAACAAGAATTGCATTAAATTTGTATATTGCTTTGGGAAGTATGGACATTTTAAATGTTGATTGTTCCCAGACCATGAGCATGGTATGTTTTTCCATTTGTTGTCTTCAGCTATTTCCTTTCTCAAGTTTCATAGTTCTCTTTATAAAGATCTTTCACATCCTTTGCTAGGTAAATGCCCAAATATTTCATCTTTTTTGGCACTGTTGTAAAAGGAATAGAGTCCTTGACTAATTTTTCAGTTTGACTATTGTTGGTATATATAAAAACTTCTGATTTGTAAGTATTGATTTTGTATCCTGAGACTCTGCCGAGAGTTTTGTAGTTGAGTCCCTGGGGCTTTCCAGGTATAAAATCATATCACCTGCAAAGAGTGAGAGTTTGATCTCTTCTGACCCTATTTGGATACCCTTGATCACCTTCTCTTGCCTGATTGCAATGGCTAAGACTTCTATTACTATGTTGAACAACAGCAGTGGAGACAATGGGGATCCTTGTCTATTTCCAGATTTGAGTGGAAATGTTTTCAATTTGTTCTATTCAATATGATATTGGCTGTAGGTTTGCTGTCGATAGCCTCTATCAGTTTAAGAAATGACCCGTCAAAGCGTATTTTCTTAAGTGTTGTCATCAAGAAAGATGCTGGATATTATCAAAAGCTTTTTATGTATCAATTGAGAGAATCATATGGTCTTTCTCTTTTATTTCATTTATGTAATGTATTTTACTTATAGATTTATGTATGTTGAACCAACCTTGTAACCCTGGTGTGTATATATATATATATATATATATATATATATATATATATATATATGCTTTGAATTCTGTTAGCTAGGATCTTATTGAATATTTTTGTATCAATATTCATTAATGATACTGGTCTATAATTTTCTTTCTTTGTTGGATCTTTTCCTGGTTTGGGGATCAGGGTGATATTTGCTTTGTAGAATGTGCTGGGAAGTATTCCTTCTTTTTCTATGTTTTGGAAAAGGTTATGTAATATTAATTCCTCTTTAAAGTTTTGGTAGAATTCTGATGTGAAGCCATCTGGACATGGGTTTTTCTTCTGGGGACATTTTGTATAGTTGATACTATTTCAGTGCTTCATATAGGTCTATTGAACATTTCCAATTCCTTCTGACTGAGTCTAGGAAGGTGGAGTGCTTCCAGGTTTTGGTCTGTTTCCTCCAGATTTTCATATTTCTGAGAATAGAGTTTTTTTGCAGTAATCATTATTAAGAATTTTTTGAATTTCTGAGGTGTCTGTTATTATTTCTTCTTTATTTCTGATTGCTGATATTAGGGATTTTACTTTTTTGTTTCTGGTTAGATTAGCCAAAGGTTTATCAATTTTGTTAATCTTTTCAAAAAATCAACTTTTTGATTCGTTGATCTTCTGGATGATTCTTTTGTTTTCAATTTAATTCTGCTCTAATTTTGGTTATTTGTTTTCTTCTTTTAGGTTTGGGGTTGGAATGTTCTTCCTTTTACAACCCATTAAGTTGTTAATTTTCTCTTTCTGTTCTCTTGAGGGAGGTTTGCAATCATTGAAAATTCCCTCTTAGGACTATGTTTGCAGTATCCCACTGCAAAGGATTTGATAATTTGTGTTTTCATTGTCAATTTGTACCAAAAATTTGGTGATTTCCTTCTTAATCTCATCTTTGACCCATCTATCATTCAGCATAAGGTTATTTCATTTCCATGACTTTATTTGAGTATGAAGATTCCTGTTGTTGGTTTTAACTTTTATTCTGTGGTGGTCTGAGAAAATACAAGGAATAATTTCTATTATTTTAAATTTGCTGAGGTTAGACTTGTGACCTAAGATGTGATCAATTTTGGAGGATGTCCCATGGGATAATGAGAAGAATGTGTATTATAGTTTTGTTAGGATAAAATGTTCTATAGATGTCTGCTAAATCCATTTGTTGTAGGGTCAAGTTTAAGTTCATATTTATTTGTTTAGTTTTTTCTTAGAGGACCTATCCAATACTGCCAAAGGGGTGTTAAAAATCTCCAACTATCATAGTGCAGGAAAATATCAAATTGTTCATATCTGTTAGGGTTTCCTTTATAAATTGAGGAGCATTCTGGTTGGGTGCATAAATGTTAATAATTGAAATATCTTCATGGTGTTTCTTTTTAGTTTTTTTATTTATTAAATCATAGCTGTGTACATTAATACTGTCATGGGGTAGAGTATGCTGTCTTTATATACAATTTGAAATATTTTCATCAAGCGGGTTAACATAGCCTTCATGTCATTTTTTTCAGTTATTGTGTTAAGACATTTATATTCTACATTTAGAGCGATTCACATGTACCCTTATACAATGAACCATAGGTGTGATCCCACCAATAACCCTCCCTCTACCTATACTTTCCCCTCCCCTCCCCTACCTCTCCCATTTCCCCATATTCTTGGGCTATAATTGGGTTATAGCTTTCCTATGAAAGCTATAAATTAGTTTCATAGTAGGGCTGAGTACATTGGATACTTTTTCTTCCATTCTTGAGATACTTTTCTAAGAAGAATATTTTCCAGCTCCATCCATGTAAACATGAAGGAGGTAAAGTCTCCACCTTTCTTTAGGGCCACATAGTACTCCATGGTGTACCTATACCACAATTTATTAATCAATTTTCTTCATGTTGAGTGTTTCTCTTGACAAATATGAAGTGACTATCCTTATCTTTCCTTATCATTATTGGTTTAAAGCCTATTATATCTGAAAATAAAATTGCAACCCCTGATTTTTACTGATTTCCATTTGCCTGAATTACAGATGTCCACCCCTTCATCCTGACTCTATTTTTATCGTTTAAGGTAAGATGAGATTCTTATATGCAACAGATATCTGACTTGAGTTTTTGTATCAAGTCAGCCTACCTGTGCCTCTTTAGAGGACAATTTAAGCCATTCACATTAATTGAGAGTATTGATAAGCATGGAAGTGTTTTGGTTGTCATGTATTTCAAGTGTCCAGTAGATATTTTTAATCCTTTTATTATTGTGGATGTTAACTTTTGTTCAAGGCTTTCTGGGTGAGTTTACTTTGGTGGTAGACCATTAAGCTAATCATTATGGAGGATGGGTCTGAAAATATCCTGGAGAGCTGGTTTAGTTAAGGCAAATTTCTTCAACATGTGTAAGTCGGTAAGGTATTTGATTTCTCTGTCACAAATGAAACTCAGTTTAGCTAGATACAAGATCCTGGGTTGAAAGTTGTTTCATTTCAGGAGATTGAATGTTAGTAACCATCCTCTTCTGGCTTGAAAAGTTTCAGTTAAGAGAGATCTGCAATCATTCTAATATTCTTCTCCTTGTAAGTTACACTTTTCTTATGTCTGGGTGCTTGTAGAATTTTCTCCTTCATATTAACTTTGGCAACATTAATTACAATGTGTCTAGGCAATACTTTATTTGGATTGAGTCTTGCTGAGCTTCTGAAACTGTCTACTATCTGAATTTCTGTATCTCTTGTGATGTTTGGGAAATTCTCCTCTATTATATCTAGGAGTAGAGCATCTGTGCCTTTAGGACCATCCCTTTCTCTTTCAGGAATTCCTATAAGATGAATGTTTCCTCTTTTGGAGTGGTCCTACAATTCTCTCAGGGAATGATCTATTTTTGCTCTCTACTTCTCTTCCTCTTTGAGCATTCAAAAGCTTTGTCTTCAGCTTCATTGTCCAAATCCTTGGAGATTTTATCTTTAAATTCACTAATCTTATTTGCCAACCATATTCTGAATTCTATTTCTAACATTTCAGCCATTTGTTTATGAATAGCATCTTCTGTTGTATCTCCTTTGTTGTTCCTTGGGGGAGTTGATCTACTCTGATTATTCATGTTGCTAGAGTTTTTATGCTGGTTCGACCCCATGATTATTTTTCACAATTTGGCTAGTGAAGCTGGTAAGGTGAGATTGGATTGAGGGCTCCAGGAGTTGTACTTTACCAAAGATCCGGGACTGGTGACTGTGGTTTTTTCCCTACAGCTTTACAAAGGTCCCTTTCAGTCCTGCACCCTGAGACTCTGGGGAACTGCTTGGTGTGATGGGGCTATGTGATTCTACCTTGTACTCATCCAGCCTTTATCCAGTCTTAGTGAATCAGTGGCTTTGGGCTGAAATCTCAGCTGGGGAGAAGTACAAATAACTAAGACACCCCGCCCCCCAGAGGCAACAACTGGAAGAGGAGAATCAGATCCTCCCACTACAACACAACCAGGGTGATGCTTTATTTGGATTTGGGAGCTCAATCCTAATCCCTAAAGGTTCAACCTAAGAGGGTGTCTGGGTACCTGACCCAGGTTCACGAGTTCCAAACCATTTGTCCCAGGCAACACATTCAGTGTTCAAGTGGGCGAGTTCAAAGAGTCTCCAGCAACCAGACTGTAGGGGTCCATTGGCAGGTCAAGTGTGTCTTGGTCTAGTGCTCAGTGGAGTCAGGAAGGCCCACACAGCAAAAGAGTTAGTCCAGGGGGGCTGTAACCTCCCTCCCCACCTTGCATCTTAGCCATACCTAGTCACCTGTAACCCTTCAGAGATGTGGCCCAGATCCCTCCAATGTGCAAGTGCACCAGGAATTTGTGTCTGCCAGAGTCAAAGGAGAGTCAATACCTCCATGGCCAGGCGGTTAGACTCTGCCACCAGCAGGCAAAAGGAGCTCAAACCTAATCTCTCCAGTGTACATTGGAAACTGGGGCGTGTTCCACCTGAGTCTCTTCGAAGCTAGGGGTTAATGTCACAACATGTGATTCTCCCTCAGAGATCATGCCTCTTCCCTGGCCACACTCCTACTCTGGAACCCCTGAGTGTGAGGTCTAGCTCCCTCTTATGGTCCACAGAATTGGGGAGGTGTCTCTTTCAAATTTGACCCCAGCCACCACCACATTAGAGGTTCCTCTGCCATGAGTTGGAGGTGCTGCCACCCTGGCTCAGAGTCGCAGCTGCAGTGGGTCAGAGGAGCCACCATGGGGCAGGTCAAGGGTGCTGCTGCTGTGGTGGGTAGGAGGAGTCCCCACCATGGTAGAGGGGTGCCCCCACAGGTTGGAGGTGCCACTTTCATGTGTGGGAGGAGCCACTGTGGGTCAGGGGGTGCCACAGCCGTGGGTTCCCATGTTACAGTCAGAGGTGCCACCACTGTGGGTCCCCACACTACACACTTTCAAGGCATGGGGCCAGTCGCCTTCCTCTTGTGACTCCACATTCCCACATTTTCACTGAGCTTCACAGCAGCCCGTAGTATGCCCAGCTCTAGCAAGGAACCACCAGACACTCCAGGCTCTGCAGAGGGTAGGCTTCCAGAAGAGAGATGAAGGGTGGACTGGGAATTCAGAAAGGCAGGGAAAATATTTGTTTAATTTTTATTTGGGGCAAGAGAATGCCCCAGCTCACAGCAGGATCTCTCTGGAGAAGGAATTCCAGCCTTCAGTGTCTCTCCCCTGTGGGGCAAAACAAGAGGTCTTCTGTTCACTGCTCCCTTATAGAGAACACACAGTGAGCCACACTTTTGGGGGAGGGGATGGACTCTTGTCCTTTTTGAGATGGGTTTTGTACCTGAAATTTGCTTCCTTGGAGTTGCAGCTTGCCTCAGCAGGGATGACTTGCACTTATCAATCTTCTCTTTCAGGTCAGCTCCCGACCTTCAACTTTATTGGGTTCATTCTGGCCGTTATCTCTCCCTCTGGATGGGAGCTTCTGTTGAAAGCTTGCTCCAGTCATCCATCTTACCTCCTCCCCCTCAATATGCAGTTTCCTAATGATCTAAAAGTATTTTAAAATACATGGCTGCCTGTTAAAATCAAAGCAAATGCTTCTGAAAAATTCCAAGATGTTCTAATCCAATTAGCCTTAGGATGGTCACAGGTATGTGTATGTGCCTATGCTTATCTGTGTGCGTTTGTTCCCAAAGTAATTTTATCATGTAACTACAAATTAACAATTGGCATGTCCCCAGACAGTTTCTCCTGAATATTGGTTGTCTCAGCTGGATTTTAAACAAGAGCTCTAAAGCAAACAATTCGTGACTAGGTGAGTCATACACTTTATGTTCCAAGCATCTTGCTAGCAAAGATGATATTTCTGTATAAAAACTAAATAGTCTGCCATGAGTTCTTGCTTAGCCAGATGGAAAGTGCTCCCTTCTACATAAAAGTTCTGGAGTGCAGAGAGAAGACCAAGACATCTTTTAAGAAGCAGTTTTAGACACACTCAAATGTTCACAAGGCAGAACTGGTTCTCCAGGGCTGTGCCACTTAAGGGCAATGAGAGAAGACCTTGCAATATTTTCAAGGCAAATCCTCATATATATTATTCCTAGATTACCTATGAAATGGACTAAAACTCATTAAATGTATTCAACACTAAAGTGATTCTGATTTTAATTTAATCTCTGGTGACTCATAAGACTCATTAACACCAGAATGCTACAAGTTTGATATTAAGAACATCAGCTATTATATTGAAACTGGATGGCAGCACCAGCTAAAAATATCTGTCAACAAAGTTTGCTATGTGAAATACCACTAACACTTTTGCTTCTGGCCACGAGGAACTAGCTTGCAGCAGATCAATACTTACAGCAAGAACAAGTAGAAAAACTGCATAAAATAAAACAAAAATTCAAAAAAATGTTTGAAGGTCACTAGAAAGTTATGGAGGTAGACAGGACTTAGAGTTAAAGATTGTAGAAAAAAGGAAAGTGCAAGATAAATTCAGTATTCTACATTTTGTTCCCCTTTGAGGAATTTACGATTCATAAGTGCCATTGTTGAAGTGAATGGGAAGCATCTGCTAACAAGTAGAACAGAATTTGCAGTAGTTTCCTGGGACTAGGAAGATAGAGACTGGAGCTCAGGGTAAGCCAGGGTGCAGGAGTGCTGGCAGAACCTGGACTTTCATTGACCTGAAGGAGCATGACCCATGAATACAGCCAAATTGGAAATAGACCAGGCCTTTTGAAGGCTAAAACCCAGCCTCAATTAGGTCAGGCCTTATTTAGATTAACATGGTTATCTCCACTCTAATTGTCTATTGGAAGCTGAGGAAAATCCTTATGTGCTACAGCTCTCATCAAGATTTTCAGCATCACACAAAGTAATTACAAAGAAAAATACATTTGGGTGAATCATAGTAAGATTTACTGAAAACCAAGGGTAGAGAAAAATTTAAAAACAGTTACAATAAAAAAAGACACATGACCTTGAAAAGTGCAAGTATAAGTCTTACCACTTACCTTTGAAAGATGAAATCCAGAAGACAGCAAAAAGATACTGTTAATGTACATAACTGCCAACCAAAAGTCCTGAAATTGTAGTTGAGTGTGGAGGAAGAAATAATGGTCTTCTCATAAATGGTGCTGGGCCAATTGGATGCCTACAGTAAAAAGAATAAATTTTGACACCTCTTGTGTACAAAAATCACGTCCAGGTGGATTAGAAATCTAAAGGTCAAAGGGAAATATTTTCATGACCTTTGAGTAGGAAAATATTTCTTAAACAATACAAAATACAAAAACCTTAAAGGAAACAATATATTGTATAAATTAAAATTAAGAATTTCTGTTCATCAGACACCATTAAGAGAGGAAAAGGATAAGCCATAAAGTAGGTGATGATATTTGCAATCAATATGGCTAAAAAGAATGAACTCATGGCCAGAAAATATAAGGAAGTTTTTCAAATCAACAACCAAAACGAAAAATGAGTTAATGACTTGTCCCTTCACAATAGTGTCCCATGGTCAACCCGCATATGAGAAGATTTGCTACCTCATTGATCATCACTAGGAGAATACAAAATAAAGGATCATAACATATTAGCAGTCACTCACCAGAATAGCTTAAATTATTAAAAGGGGGACACACCAAGTGTTGACAAAAGTATGAAGTAGTGGGACATTTTACGCAGCAGGTGGGAATGTGAACTGTTTGGTCATGTAGAGACAGTGTTGGGGCCCTACCTGAACCTCCTCAGTACTCACTGTTCTCATGTACTCAACCTGGAAGCTTTGTCTGAGCATTTCCTTTAGGAGATAAATTTTTCTAGACCTACAAATGGGCAGGATAAAAGAGCTGGTGAGTCAATATCCCTGAGGAGGTGGCCTCAATCAAATATTCCAGCCCCTCCTCACCTCCTCCAATTGAGATAACTCTGAGGTGGGTCCTACACAACCTCTCACAGCTTTCTAGTGGGAGTAAGTCTCAGTCTCCTGGAGCAGGAATCTGCCCAATAATGAGAGTGACTTCAGGGCCCTAAGGAATTTCTTTAGTCTAATATTAATTTTTTGGCTTTATATTCTTGTGCCATAGAAACAGTATTACTCCAGGCCCTATATCCACATGCAGCCCAGGCCCTGACTTTCCCCGCTCCTCTGCTAAAGCCTGGAACAAACACCACGTTTCTTTTTGTTTCTGGTGGACAAAGCTTTTTAGAACTCATTGTATGAAGAAGGTTGCTCTTCAGGCTCAAGGTTGTGCACAAGGAATTCATTTTTTCCTCACACAGATCCAAGTCTATGTCTCCACTCCCAGCTGGCCCAAGAGCCCATACCTTGTAAGAGACTCACTGTGGCAGAACCTCACCTCCCGACAGCAGCTTTGCTTTGGTTTCCCTCTTCCTTTTTGCCACATAGGGAATTTCCTTTCTTTCTTTCAGTTCAGTGATTGTTGTAAATGCTGTTAGCCTCCATCTTCTCAGAGCAGCTGCCTGCACCTAGGGCTTCCTCTTACCCTCACTTCTGCCTCTCTGCCTGCAGGGTTTATGTTGGCTATGGAGCACACAGCTTACAGCTCCAACACCATGACAAATGGAAATCTGGTAAAGAAATACCCTAGTTTCTTTACTCAAACGTGTTCTTTTAAGCGTCAATTGATGATACATGAAACGCTTTTTTCCATTTCCCATGTCTCCACTTCCACGGCCAGTGAGCAGTGGGATCACTGCCTGAACAAACTATTGGCACTCAGATCTCTGCCTTGGGACTGCGTCTGGGGCATAGGTAACATCAACTAAAGCAAATCATACTTATAATCTGTCAGCTAGAAATTCCTCTCCCGAGGTCAAATGATGAAAATGCATACAAATATATGCTAAGTAACATGTATGAAAAACATCTGTAGGGACATATTCATAATGCTCCAACTCAAAAAAAACTACCACTAAACAACATGGGTGAATCTTGCCAACATCAAGCTGAATGAAAGAAGTTAGACACAAAATCCTGTTTAATTCACTGGACTCCTATTCATGTTGTATCATTATTGAGGTCAATAAAATGAATTTAGAGCATAAACTATATAATAAATGGATAATGAAATATCTTGTACTGTAATCTTAAAAAAATAAGGAGCAGTTATTTAGGATTTTCTTCAGCTTAAACATGATCAAAATTATTAGGTAATCATGTTTGTGCATATATTTATTATTTTACAAAATGAGCCTTAAAAATACACAATATTCTCTTCTTTATTGATGTGCTTTATAATGATAGTAGGTTATTAAGTATGAAATGCCCAATTTCCTGAAGTACTAATTTTGACACTTCACTTTGACACTACATGTTTTATTTTTATTGTGAAGGTACATATTCATCCTTTCCAATGGATGTTTCAGCTTGGGATTATTTTTCAAATTTTTTAGACCAATTTTTGTGAAACCATGGATGAGTTGAAAATTTATGTTATTTTCAGATTTGAGTTCTGTTGTGGAACCAGTGCAGCACAGACAATTTCCAAAGCGTTAGAGAAGGATGTGGCTAATGAACTGTGTTCCATGGTCGGAAATGAACCATGTGAGCAATATGAGACCAAGGTGAATAAAGATGAGCTGAAAGCTATAGTGGAAGTGAATATATCTCAACCTACATGTGAATTGGAAGCCAGGTTTTATGTCATGATTCCAACAATATTGGGCCATTTGAAACAAATAAGCAAGGTAAAAAAAGCTGGATAGATGAGTTCTGCTTGGATTAAACCAGAGTCAGAAGAGAAATCATCTGGAAGCTTGACTTTCTTTGCTGTCACAGCATAAAGGCAAATAGTTTCTACGCCTTGTTATTAGATGCAATGAAAAAAATGGATTCTTTTTGACAATTCCAAATGTCT
Organism: Galagoides demidoff; assembly: GCA_963574575.1. Taxonomy (NCBI): domain Eukaryota; kingdom Metazoa; phylum Chordata; class Mammalia; order Primates; family Galagidae; genus Galagoides; species Galagoides demidoff. Next base: position 4,132 of record CAUYQV010159522.1, on the reverse strand, counting down.
GGCACATGGATGGACAAAGATAAGTACTGAACACAGTCCAAAACTGAATATTCACCAAGAAAAGCTCATGGTGTCTGTGTGATGGGCCAGCTCCGGTGTTACCCACTGCAGCTTCATGAAAACTGGGCAGTCAATCTCAAGGATGTCTATTGCAGCCAGCTGAGGATGCTGTGATTAAACAACTGAAATTGGTCCCTAGAGCCAGTCCAGTCCTCTTGCAAGATGAAGCTTGCACAAACAGTATTGCTCCAACTATAGAATCTGGACTTGGAAACTCTCTGTTACCACTGTGGACACCAGACCCTGCACTACTGACTACCACTTCTTCCTGACTTCTTGCAAGAAAAAAAGATTCAATTTTCAACAAGCTGTGGAAAATGCCTCTCACTATTTCATTGCCATTTGCTCTCCTGGCTTCTCCACTGCTATAGTAAACAAGCTACCGCTAGAATGGCAAAACTGTATCGATATTTTAGGCACATACTTTGATTAGTTGTACTGCTTTTTCTGTTTGTTGTATAATGAACTAAACATTTGATTCATGTTTGGACATTTCATATTTGATGACCTAATAATATCTTAGTGGCCCTTTACTCTCAGTGTCTGATTAATTACAAGCATACACATACAATGACACCCATGCTGCATATGTGACTTTCATTTTAATTGATGCAATTAAAATAATATGGCACAAATTTTTCAAGTTTAACAAGCAGAAATTACTAAATGGATGGTTCACATTTTAAGTCATCAATATATCGAAAAACAAGCAGGTAGCTTTTGGTTGAGATAATTGGTTTGCTGCTCCAAATTGAACCCTTTGGGGTCAACAATTTCTTCAGTAACCATATTAGCATATTTTAATACCTGTTGAATCTAGAGACTCACTAATATGCTTAGTAAATGGAATTGCTATTTACAGTTATTAGCATATTCAATCTTCATGCTAGCTACAAAGCTCTGAAAGCATTATTAAAATCCCTTTGCAGTAACAATCTCTGTGAGTGTCTAAGATTATTTTATTATAGAGCAAGCAGGAAAATATATTCCTTCCTTTTGAAGAGAACATTTTCCCTTTAGACATGAGCTGCTAGGTGGGCTAGGTAGCTCAGCGGAGGTTCTGGAACAAACATTGCGCAGGTTTGTATTCTAGGTCTATTGCATAGTAGTAGGGCAATCTTGGGTCTAGTCAGTTAACCTCTCTATGCCTTAGATCTAATTTGTAAGACCAGAATAATACAGTACAGGTTACTGTGAGGTTTAAATGAATGCAATGCTCTTTGAACTGTACCTGCTACAAAGTTAGGTACTTTCTCTCATTCAGCTAATGTTTATTGAGCACCTACTATATGCCACAGACTATCTAGGCACTAGGATACATCAACAAATAGAACAAAGATTCCTGCCCTAATGAGGATTACATGCAAGGACTGACAATTAAATTCATGAACCCATCCTAGGAAAAAGTGCTGGTTACATACCTCACTGCTGAATATCACCCTGGTCACCTTTGAAGTCGTCCCCTTGGGAAGCTGTGCACTGAAGCCAGGTCCCAGTCCATTCTTCAAAGCAATTTTGGAACACTTTTTCTGGTATAGGCCCTGTTGTTACACAAAGGTCTGAGAATTAAATTTGTGAACTCATCCTAGAAGAAGTGCCTTGGACTAGGTGCTGGCATCCTTGCATAGATTCCCATGGGGAATACTTCAAAGGTAACAGTAGTGATATTCAGCAGTGAGGTATGTAGCACTTTTTCTAGGATGAGTTTGCAAACTTCATTGTGAAAACTTACATATTCCATCTGGGGTGATAAGATACATAGTAAATAAGTAGTAAGGGAATTAGGAGTGCTGGTGGGGACCAGGCTGGTGACAGCAAGTACATGGTGGGTGTGGCTTTCCCTGGTGAAATTGAAGCACAGACTTTAAGGAGGTAAGGGGTGTCAGCTCATAGATATCTGGGGAGGACAGCTACAAGAAGTGGAAGTGGCTGCATCAAGTGGCTCGATGTATTTAAAGAGCAGAGAGGAACTGGTATGGCTAGGCCTATTTGGAGAGGGTTGTGGCAACACAGGCAAGAGGCTGGCTCTCGGGGGGCATTGTGGTCAGTAAGGAGTTTGGCTGGACTCTGAATGGAATCATTGACGTTATTGGTAATTATATAACTCTTTTCAAGACAGATCATCTCTGCTGTAAATGTTAAGGTACTTCTGTCCCAGGACCTTGATACTCAAAGATTGGTCAGTGAAAGATGTTATACACTTGTCTATGGCACCTTTCCAGAGGCCTGGTCTTATCAAGCTTGCCAAGGATAAAAGCCACAAGTTGTTTGTCCCTTATCTGGCATTCTGCCCCCAAGCAAGGCAGTATTAGATTCAGCCCATGTGAATGTGTGTCCCAGGGCAAGATCAACACTGCTGCTTACGGATGGGGACAGTGGTGGCTGAATGTGTCTCTTCAGACACATCCCCATATTAGTGTGAGTAGGGTTGTCACCAGGCTTAGCAATAACTATGTCTAGCAGTAATTCATGGAGGGGGATCCTCTAGACACTCCTCTAAGCAGCATGGATAGGGGTAGGAGGTCCACTTAAATAAGGAAGAAGGGATATGTTGTAAGACAAAGGAGAAAATTCTTGGCTTCTTCCCTTCTGTGTGTTCTGAAGCTTGTCCCTATCTTTCTAAAGTTCATTTCCAGCTAGCTGGGACCTGCACATGTGTGTGCAGCCTGAGGCGTGTCTGGCACCTGTGCACTGGTGTAGGTTTCAGCAGTGTCCACTATTGGGGCTATGATGCATATGGTCAGTTGTAAATGAACTACGTTAGCTGTGGTTTCAGAACATTACAGGAATGAGCTAGCCAAAGAATTTGAAGCAGTCTCCAGAGGACTTAGGAAAATTTAATTGCCTCTTCCTTGCCTGTGCCTGGCTTTTGGAGAGTAACATCATCTGCTTTTTGAATAAAAAGCACTCCACACTCCATGATTCTCCAGGCAACTCACCAGTTTCTTCTGCCAGACTGATTCTGTTACACATGTTTTGTGCATGTTAAATAGGATGCGGTGACTTGCCCTTTCCCAGGAGCTCTACATTCCACAGCCGAGACAGATTCTTAGTGCATGTTGGTGTGATCTTCTTACTGTCCTGCCATTCTCATGGCCGCAAACTTGGAAACCATGCTCTTGGCCCCCTGCCTGCATATGTCCTTCAGGAGGCTGTGAGGAGACCATTAGATGAGCATCACCATAAGCACCAAAATATTTTTGTTGTTTCAGCCATTTACAAATAATTTAACAGCATACAAATTATTTAAAGGCAAGGTATCCAGAGTTCTCAGAAACTCCAATCATATTTTAGTATTTCAGTACTTGCTGCTATGACAATATTTATTTTTCCACTTCTCCAGGCACTTCGTTGACATTTTATGTGTTTATCTATGTCAAATTCATATTTTCTCCACTCTAAATTGTGTGGGCAAGATGATATCTCTTCCCTTGCTTCCCCTGGCTTTCCTCTTCTTTCCAGCAGAATTCCACTGAAGACACTGTTCCTCATGGCAGTGCCATCAGCTTTCACTTGGCTGCTCTATCCCTCCACAGTGATTGCTGGGCACCCATGTTCTTCCTTTCACTCCTTGGGACCTCTCTTCAGGGAAGGCATCATTAATCTTTTGTTATCAGTGAGGAAACTGAAGCATGAAGGACCAACTTAATGGATCAAGCCCAAGGTCCAGGACTCAAATCTAGATCTTCCACCTAACAACTCTCCTCTATTCTTTGCCTTGTCTGCCCTGCCACATGGCTCCTATTCTCAGAATATCCATGTCCATGAATTCTGGCAATTAAGTTCATGAACTCATCTGGAAAAAGTGCTACAACCTCATTTTTGAATATCACCATGGTCACCTTCAAAGTACTCCCCTTGGAAAACTACACACAGATGTCACCACCTCATCTACCTTTCTTTCTTTTTTTTTTTTTTACATTTAATTATGTTTATTTTTTTTTAATTTTATTGAATGGTAACTATGTACATTAATGCACTTCTGGGGTACAGTGTGGGGTTTTCGCATGCAATCCGAAATACTTCCATCAAACTGATCAACACAGCCTTCATGTCATTTTCTCAGTTATAG
>CAUYQV010159520.1:0-41541 GCA_963574575.1 Galagoides demidoff | reverse complement strand
CTCCACCTCCCAAGTAGCTGGGACCACAGGCACCCGCCACAACGCCTGGCCATTTTTTGGTTGCAGCCATCATTGTTGTTTGGTGGGCCCGGGCTGGGGATTCGAACCCGCCACCTTAGGTGTACGTGGCTGGCGCCTTAGCCAATTGAGCCACAGGCGCCGAGCCAGAAGCTTATCTTTATATAGGGAAGTCTCAGAATGGTGACGGGATGGTGGGATAGCCAATAAGGAGTTACTGCTCCCGTGGGAACAGCCATTAGGGGCAGGCAGCGGGTAATTGGAAAAGGGAGATGAGGTAAGCAGGCCATTCCCTGTGCTTGGGAAGGAGTTGTAACTTTAAGAGCAGGAGTGGGCTTTCTGAGGCAGTTATCTAACACATTGATGACAGAAGCCAGCAGTGTACCAGTCAAGCAGTGGAATGTTTGTTTAACTGTCTTCACCATTTTTGCATGGGAGTTGCCAGATCCCACTTGTATAACTTGCATTGGGCCTTGATAAAGGTCTGTTGTTGCAACCCAATTTGAAAACCTCCAGGAACTTTTCACTTCTCAAATCAAGCCTAAGTTGTACTGCCTGGTTTTCAAGACTCTCCATCATTTCATTTTCCTTTGCTTATTTAACCAGTTTTCTACTGTTTCCGTTGTGAACTCTTAGCTCTTTGTCATGCTATTAGCTATCTCCAAACTTTGGTCCCTTTAGATTCTCTGCATTGTTTTGTATCACAGCAATCACAGGTACACACACACACACACACACACACACACACACACACAAAATATCTTTTCCTTTTAGTCTCTCCAAACCCTACCTCCCTTCTAAGGTTCACTTTAGGTCCTCTGTTACCTGTGTGGTGTTTCCTTGATTTGTTTGACCATCCCCTTTTCTGAAATGCTGTAATACTGAGCAACTTTATTAGCATTTAAGGATTACCTTGTTATAGTTAGTTGTCTCTCTTGGTCTTATTTCCTGAACTGGATTGTAGGCATGGCAACACGGGTCATGCATTATCTCTGTGTATTTTCCACAGTGCTGTGCTTAGGAGAAATTCAATAAATATTTATTATCTTTTTACCACTAAGTCAACTGATAGTAGCAGAGCTGCCTCTGAAAATAGATGTTTGGAATCTTTGGATTAGTTCTGGGTTTGTATCAAATAAGCATAATAAAACTGTCTCCTGTTGGAGAAAACCTGATGCCAGAGTCATTGATGCACTTTAGTTAATAGTAACTGAAATCGATTCAAATGATTTAAAAATCGAGAGATCATATTATGAAATGTGGAAGATTTAAAATTTTAACCATTTTGTATATGTTTTAAGTCTTTATATTATGCATAGTACTTAAAGTTTGCTTCTAGGATAATACATATCAAATTAATATATACCTTGTAAATGTTAAGTATTGTTGTATATCGCTTAAGAATGGGGATACATTGAGAAACCTGTCATTGGATAATTTCCTCATTGTGGGACCATCATGGAGTGTACTTATATCAACCTGGATAGTAAAGTTTACCACACCCCTAGATGGTGTGGCCTATTGCTCCTAGGCTACAGACCTATACTGCATGCTGCTGTACTGAATACTGTAGACAGGTGAAACACAGTGGTAAGCGTTTGTGTATGTATACCTATCTAAATATAGAAAAGGTATGGTAAAAATACAATGTTTTTTTTATGGGACCACTGTTGTTTATTTGCTCCATGAATGAGGTGCGTGACTGTGTGTATCTTGCAATACCTACATGTTGTAAGATACTGTGCCCTCCCACTGTTTCATTTCTCATCTTGTGGTTTTGCTGCTTCTTGCTTTTGGTTCCATTGAGTTGAGAAGCTTAGGTGAATGCTGGACAGTTAGGATGATTGTAGGAAGACTCACATTTTAAGGATACAGACATGAAACATCAAAATTGTTTGATTTTTACCCAAATTGATTTAAAATAGTTTCCTATTATTGTTTAAAAAAGTGGTACACTGTAAAAACAGTAGGTCATGTAGGGGCTTTGCACACATGGAGAGCAGGATGTTTTGTGCACAAATAATCTTAAAGTCTTTCAAACTTCTTCCTAACTTGGGGAAAGATGGAATGTTTATTTCCCTGGAGTTTATATCCTTAAGTCTGGTTGCAATGTGACTTGGAAAAAGATCCTAAAATGTTAACAGGAATAAAGTTGCGGTCATTAGAATAGGTGGAACGGTCTGGATTAAGTGTCGCAGTGAGCTCAGATAGACAGCTTGGTAGTATATATATTAGTTCTTTAATAGTGAGTAGGGGGTATGGAGAGATGGGAATTATAAAATGCAAAAATAGTGTCTGTTTTTGAGATGATAGTGAAGGGTAGTAAAACTATGTCTGAGGTGTACTTTTTTAAAAAAAAGACTTTATTTTTTAGGAGCAGGTTTAGATTCACAGCAAAATTGAAGGGAAAGTACAAAGTTTTCTCATATCCCCCACCACACAAAAGTGCATGGTTTTCCCATTATTATCACCCCCCACTAGAGTGGTACATTTGTATGGTTGATAAATGTACATTGATATATCGTTGTCACCGAAGTTCATGGTTTATATTAGGATTTACTTGTAGTGTTAAAGCATTCTATGATTTGACAAATGCGACTTAGTAATATGTATTTAAGTTTCTACCACGTCTTTTTGTGGCTTGATAGCCCATTTATTTTTAGTGCTGAGTAATATTCCATTGTCTTGATGTACCACAGTTTATTAATTCACCTACTAAAGGACATGTTGGTTCCTTCCAAATTTCAGCAGTTATGAATGCAGCCACTATAAACATCTGTGTGTCACTCTCACTAAGTAAGTGTTGTGGAGCACAACTGCTGGATTGCATGGGTAAGAGCATGTTTGGCTTTATAAGAAGCAACCAAACTATCTTCTAAAGTTGTGGTAACATTTTGCATTCCCACCGACAATAAATGATAGTTCCCATTACTCTACATCCTTGCCAGTGTTTGATATCAGTGTTCTGGATTTGGGCCATTCTAATAGGTATAATAGTAAAATCTTACTGTTGTTTTAATTTGTATTTCCTTGATGACATATGATGTGGAGTATCTTTTATATGCTAATCTATGTATCTTCTTTGGTGAGATGTCTATTAAAGTCTTTGGCCCTTTTTTTTTGAAACAGAGTCTCACTTTGTCACCCCAGGTAGAGTGCTCTGCCATCTTAGCTCACAACAACCTCTAGCTCTTGGACTCAAGCAATTCTCTTGCCTCACCCTCCCAAGTAGCTAGGAGTACAGGCACCCACCACAATACTCAGCTATTTTTTTAGAGATGGGGTCTCTCTCTGGCTCAGGCTGGTCTCAAACTCATGAGCTCAGACAATCTGCCCACCTTGGCCTCCCAAAGTGCTGGGATTACAGGTGTGAGCTACCACTGGCCTTGTCCATTTTTAAAACATATTGTTTTTTTATTATTTAGGCTTTTGCATATTTTAGGTAAAAGTTCTTCAACAGATGTGTTTTTTGCAAATATTTTCTCCCAGTCTGTGGCTTGTCTCCTCAGTCTCTTGACATTGTCTTTCATGTAGTATAAATTTTTAATTTTAATGAAGTCAAGCTTATCAACTCTTTTTTTTCATGCATCTTCCCCTTTGGGGTCAGATCGAAAAGTTATCACCAAACCTCTGATCATGTAGATTTTCTCCTATGGTGTGTTCTAGAAGTGTTATAGTTTTGCATTTTATTTATGTTTAGGTCTGTGATCCTTTTAGTTAATATTTGCAGAGTGTGATGTCTGTATCTAGACAGCTTTTCTTTGCATGTGGATGTCAGGTTGTTACAGCACTCTTTGTTGAAAGATGGTCTTTTCTCCATTGTTTACCTTTGTTCTTTGCCAAGTATCAGTTGACTATATTTAAGTGGCTCTGTTATATTCTGTTGATTTGTCCTTCACCAGTACCCTCACTGTCTGGATTACTGTAGCTTATAGATATACTTTTAATCTATGGAATATTTCCATTTATTTTAGGTAATAATGTATCTGGACTTTTCCAGTCCAGATATTCAGATATCCTTTCTTACAATTCTGACTACAGCTTTGCCACTTTTGTTATGAGGAGGATCTATTTTAGTCCTGTTAATATATTTGGAGTTTTTCCTGTAGGCACTGGAAGCTATTGGTTAGTTTTAAGTAGGGAATTAAGTTGACCATATTTTCAGTTTTGATAATGACTCCTACTCTAGGCTAAAGAACCATTGGAGAGAAGCTAGAATAAAAGTAACAAGGGCCCTTCAAATGAATGCTTAAGACACTTGTCCCCTAATAATGTAATCTATGGCCAGTATAGTGATTTATATGACCTTTAAATTTGGCTTTCATCCAGTGGTATGTCTCTTTGTAAGAGTGGAACTTCTTATGACAGAATGCAGTTTCTACTAGATGAGCATTATACAATGTGGAAATTGAAAGTGGGGGAGGTATGTTATATAGCAAAATCGCCTGGGGGGGCGCTTAAGTAGCACCTCCCTGGCTTCTCCCCCTCAATCAGAGTGAAACTCCATTACTAATGGTAACCTGCTATATTCTCAGATGGGGGAACCACTGCACTAGAGCTTATTTTTTCTAAGAAGATGAAAATATTAACCAGGAAAATAAGCAGCCACAAAATGAACTGGTTTCCTTGCAAGTTAAGGCTTGTTTTTTGTAGAGAGAAATTTTTTAACTGACTAAACAGGTTTTGCTGATAAGAATGTTTTAGCATGTTTGGGTTTTCTGGCTAGTGTTTTGTTGGGGGATTTTGGGTGCTGTAGGAAGAAAGTTCCTTCAGTCAGTTGATTTGCATAATAAGCGCTGATTCAATAATTACAACTTTTTAGCTTTGGGGGGAAAGAAAAGAAGTTAAACCTTTTTTATGATCAAAGTTAAAGCAGTCTCTGATTACTGTTGTTGGATATTTTCTCTTTGGGTTTTAAATTCTCTTGTTTTTAGAACATGCTCAGAAAAAGAGTTAATCTTGAGACCACAGGTATGGACAGGTCTAGGTATTTGATCTGTTTGGTTGTGTTTTCAAGGTGCTATAAATGCTGCCTGCCTGTAATCTGACACCAGGTAGGCCCAAGTGGCCAATGATGGAAAGTGAAGAACTATGTGAAAGAACTGGAATTTCAGGTCTGGGTAGTGAGTAATTATGGGCTGCCCTCAGAGTCCTGGAACAGTTCTTCTGGTTGTCAGCAAAAAGGCAAAAGCATAAGAAGCCAGCCTATTTAGTTTGATCATATTGACATTTTTTTCTTTAATTAATATGGTTGAAGCCAAGGTGAGCTTGATCAGGTTGCCAAGACCTGAGCTTTGCAGAGCTCACTAGAAGCTTCAGAGTTTCAATATAAAAAACATTAATTTGTACTTAATTTACATGAAGATAAAACTACACCTTATTTGATAAAATTCTGAGTATGTCTTTCCCTACTCTCTCCCCTTGTTAAAGAAAAATGCCTAATTTTAAGTAACTATCTAGGACTGCTACTTAGTGTGTATGGTACCTATGATACATATATGGATTCCAAAATCATAGTTTTTTTTTAACATTTTCTGAATACTTAAATTTCTTGAATATGTGAAAAAATATAAAAGGTTGGGGTATAGGAACATTTTCTTTTTCAATTAAATTATGAGATTACTGAATGCAATGAAAGATTTGTTTGCTTTATGACATTAACTTGTATATTTTCCCTTCTGCTTTAGAAAAAGCTATATGATGAGATTTATTTTAAAACTGGTCTTTTTTTACCACCCTTGTTTGGGGAAGTTCATATTTGGTGACTTAACTGTAACTACATTTAATTGTGTTTCTTTGTTTTTTCAATATGTGCATTTTTTTAAATGTAAATGATAGCATATAATACTGTATTTAAAGAACTAGAAAAAAAAATGACAATAAAACTATTTTAAAGACTTTTATCCGGTTATTAAATGTGATAGTCTTATAAAAATGCTTGTAAATGTGTCCTTTTTACTTTTTAGGCTGAGTAAAAGTGTAAAGCTAGATGGTATGATATGCTATACTTGAGAAAGAACAATAATAGTAAAACTTTAAGATTTAAAGCAATAATAGGGAAATCTACAAATCTCTCTGCTTCAGTTATTCCAGGTAAAAATATGGTTGAAAATGGTTTACCAAGTATTAAGAGGTTGCATAGGACAATGTATAAAAGCATCTTGTTTGTTTGTTTATTTTTTGAGACATGGTCTCACTTAGTCAACCTCCGTAGAATGCCATGGCGTCATAGTTCACAGCAACCTCAAACTCTTGAAGGTTAAACAGCACGTCCCTGGCTTTTCCCTCTCTGTCAGAGTGAAACTCCATTACTAATGGTATCCTGCTATATTCTTCGATGGGGGAACCACTGCAATAGATTCTCTTGCTTCAGTCTCCCAAGTAGCTGAGACTATGAGACCCTGCCACAATGCCCAGCTATTTTTAGAGATGGGGTCTCACTCTGGCTCAGGCTTGTCTCGAACCCATGAGCTCAGGCAGTCCATCTGCCTTGGCCTCCCAGAATGCTAGGATTTCAGGTGTGAGCCACCATGCCCGGACCTATAAAAGCATTTTGATTGACTGTTGTATGGTGAGGTATTTTTGCTATAGATACTTGGATAAGGGATTTCTTACTTATTCAGATATTCTGCTAAAGAAATAATTCTAATGAAGTTTTATTAATATAGATACGGGGCACAAGTAAGGAATCTGGGCCTCTTTTGCTTTCTTTGTCACTAACAACATCCTTGGACAATCAGAATCATGTAAGCCCAGATTCCTTTGTCTTTTCATTCTTTTTTTTTTTTCTTTATTTTTTTCAATAAATGCATTATATCTTTTTTTTAATCTTTGAAATCCTGTGATTCCACACATTTTAGATTGAGAATGAGCAGGACCTTGGAAGATGGTCAGAATTTAGCTTGATAGTATTTATTGTCATTTCTGCTGCGAGCTTACAGTACATTCTGCCATATTAGAAAACAGATAAAAAAGACCTGACCAGGGTCCATCACACAATAATTCCAGTCATTACAGTTTGTTTATTTACTATTATTATATGATTTATTGCTTACTTTTCATTTCTGATTTGTATAGTTTCTCTTCTTGTATCTCATTTTTCTTACTCTGTTTTCTTTAATTTCTATGTTTCTTTTTCTTTTTCTTTTTTTTTATTGAGACAGAGTCTTACTTTGTCACCCTCAGTAGAGTGCTGTGGCATCATAGCTAATAGCAACCTCAAACCCTTAGAAGCAATCCTCTTGCCTTCGCCTCCCAAGTAGCTGGGAATATAGGTGCCCGCCACAGTGCCTCGTTATTTTTTTTTTTAGAGATAGGGGTCTCACCCTGGTTTAGGCTGGTCTCAAACCTGTGAAATCAGGCAATCCACCCCACCTTGGCTTCCCAGAATGCTAGGATTACAGGCGTGAGCCCCTGTGCTTGGCCTTTCAATTTCTATTGTATTTCTTCTAATGTTTTTTCTAAATACATTTGTATTCCTCTAAGAGTTGGTTATGTTGTCTGGGTGCAGTGGCTCACACCTATAATCTTGGCACTCTGGAAGGTCAAGGCAGATGATTCCTTGAGCTGAGTTCAAGACCAGATGCAGGAACATAGGGAGACCCCATCTTTACTGACAATAGAAAAAAATATTAGCTAGGCAGGCGTTGTGGTTAAGTGCATGTAGTCCCCAGTACTTGGGAGGCTGAGGCAGGAGGAACTCTTGAACCCAGGGGTTTGAGGTTGTGTGATCTAGGTTGACACCACTGTACTGTAGCCTGGGTAACAGAATGAGACTCTAGCTCAAAAAAAAAAAAAGAAAAGAAAAGAAATGGTTGTCTATATATTGAAAAGGGCCCTTTAGTAGCTTAATACTTCATATCTAGAATTACTACAGAATTCCAGTTTTTAGATCCTGCCACCCTATAAATTTGTATATATAAATACTGCCTGAATTGCTTACCTTACTATAGTTCTTAACCACCTCATTGCTGTAAGCTAGTGTACTTTACCTTATTTTTGCTAGAATTGTATAATCTCGAAAACCTTTTTACTTGTTTGATTCATTCTTTTTATTTATCAATTTTCATTATAATGAGTTGGTACTATAATAACTTCCAAAGGAGAGTTATGATTTTTTTTCTTTTTTAATTAAATCATAAACATGTAGATCATGTATACATTAATTCATTTATGGGGTACAGTGTGTTGATTTCATATAGAATTAGGAACGCTTACATCACACTGGTTAATATATAACTCATTTTGTTTGCTTAGTTATTGTGTTAAGACATTTATACTCTATACTAAGAGATCTGATATGTACCCAAGAGTAATGATTTTTTAAAAGTATCTTTATGAATTCATAGGTTTTTATATCTTTGTTTCTAAAAACCCCTTTGGAGGAATCTTGAATTTGTGTTCAATCAGGGATTAATTTTGACTATCATGTTTTCCTAATACCTGAAGTCTTTTATAATAAACAAAAATTAACAATTTGAGTTAATATTACTGGTTTTAGTAAGCAGTAATATGGCTGAGGGTTTTGTGTTTGTAATCAGTAAAGTCATTTTGTTTGGAATGGTGCATAATGGGACTTTCTAGTTGAGAAGCTTGCCAGGCAGAATGAAGTCCTATCCTTAATGCAATTGGATTTATCAAAAGGTGCCAAATTTTTAGTTACTGGAATAGAATTAATACTTTTGTTGATAATGGGCTTGGTGCTTTTTGGAGTCTAGCACATGGCTGTGGTACAGTATACTTCCAGGGAATAAAGAAATTGGACCTAAGGAATAGTTGGTGTGCACCTGTTATATCCCTATTTCTGTATACTTCTAGTTATAATGAAGTACTGAATATAATTTGTGTGCTAGGCATTCTGCATATGCATTTAATCTTTACAACTCTGGATTTTGGTATTGTTTATTTTATAGAATGATGCAACTTGAGACTTATACCTATTTTACAGAAAGAGGAGACTGAGACACCAAGTAAGTGACTTTCTCGAGGTCACACTGCAGATGACTGGTGGCACTTGAGGTCTGACTCCAGAGCTTGTGCTCTTAACTGTTTTGCTTTATTATTCTACCTTAAATCCAAAGTTTATTTTGTAATGAGCGGTTAGGAACTCTCCTCCTTTTTTGGGAGACAGTCTTAGGCTAGAGTGCAATGGGATCATTGTAGCTCACTGCAGCCTCAAATTCTGGGCTCAAGAGATCTTTGTGCCTCAGCCTCCTGAATAGCTGAGACTATAGGTTTGTGCTACCACACCTGGCTAATTTTTCTATTTTTAGTACAGACTTGCTTAGGCTGATCTTGAACTCCTGACCTCATGATATCCTCCTGCATAGGCCTCCCAGAGTGCTAGGATTAAGGAGCAAGCCACCACACTGGGCCCGGGAACCTTGTTTCTAAGTATTCTTGTGGTTTTGGTTTGCCTTCTTGAAGAGTAGGAATATATATGATCCTGACCCAGTTGAAAGACATCAGAGCCAGCTGGAGAGTTTTATTGTCTAGTACAGTGGTTCTCAACCTGACCCACAGAACTGTATTAAAGGGCCGTGGCATTAGGAAGGTTGAGAACCACTGATCTAGTGGATACCAACTGGATGACTTCTCAAAACTCTGCAAATAAGTTGACTGCTTATGTCTTGGTGGTAAATGAATAGTTTTTACTTATCATTTTCCTTATTATTTCATAAAGGCTAAGTGACACTTTGAAAAAGAACATGTGTTTAAGAACTGTTAGTATAGTAGATTGTTTCCTGAATATAATAGATACAACTAATGTTGGGTAAAGTGAAAATTTACTGAGGATCTTACAATTTGTTAGGATTGAACAGAAGCCTTTTTTCTCCTCAGAGTGCCCATATTATTTCTATATGGGAGTAAATTGGAGGAATCAGATGATTGTTTAGTTTTGGATATGTTTTAGACACATTGATTTTGACGGACACTGACATGGACTTGTCTAATAGACAGTTTAGTGACTAGATTTGGAGATCAGTAGCTAAACTAGAAGTGAAAAAAATTTTTTTAATTGATATATCTGTTTACTTCTGTGTACTAAACTACTATGGTAGAAAGGATTTGGGTAGACTTAGAGACAAGCCTGTTAATTATAGTCTTAGAGTCCTGATTTGGAAAATAAGAATTCTATAATAGTTTTACTTCTGTTATGCTTGTAGACTGTAAGACCTTGGGTACGTGGTTCACTAACAAAAGATTAATAACAAAAAATTAAATCATTGTTGTAGGTTTTCAGTCTTGCCCAGTACTAAACATTTTTAATATACCTGGGCTGTTACCTATTTCTGACATGTATAGGTGATACCTCTATTTGAGAACCACCTTGATGGCATAGGGCATATAACTACACAGGGGTCAGGATGTGAAGAGCAGGAAAGATGACAGAGCTTCAGAGACCTGATTAGGCCAGTAAAATGCTATTATTTACTTACACATTTTTAGTTTATGAATTTCTGTATAGAAATGACCAGAAGCTTTATGCCAGAGCAAAAGTGTGTTTTTTGTACCCCAACAAATGGGCTAATGATTATAGGTAGTCATTTCAGTTTTGACTGAATTACCATTGGTAGTTAGCATGAAGGTGGGGGTATGTGATTGTTCATCCTTATTTCTGAGATTTCCAAAAGACAGTTATTGAAGCGTTAATAGCAGTGCCAAGTGCTAGTTAGGAAAAAAGTGCCTGATAGCAGTGGAAAAGAAAGTGAAACTTAAATTTACCTAAATATGTTCACAGTGGTCATTGGTACAGTGTCACTTTATCAAAACCAACAGATAGGTTTCGGAATAGCTTTTTGAAACCTAACTTTTTTTTTTTTTTTTTTGAGACGGAGCCTCAAGCTATCCCCCTGGGTAGAGTGCCATGGCATCACAGCTCATAGCAACCTCCAACTCCTAGGCTAAAGCGAGTCTCCTGCCTCCGCCTCCCAAGTAGCTGGGACCACAGGCGCCCGCCACAACGCCCGGCCATTTTTTGGTTGCAGCTATCATTGTTGTTTGGCGGACGGGCTGGGGATTCGAACCTGCCACCTTAGGTGTACGTGGCTGGCGCCTTAGCCGCTTGAGCCATAGGTGCCGAGCTTTTTTCCCAATTTTCAACTTCCCATAAAAGTTGGATATTCCTCTGGTGAGGAACTGGGCCGTTATAGGTCATCTAGACGGATGGGACATCTGGTCTCACAGTGACATTGTGGAAGCTAATTCTTCACTGCCGACCTGTTCTTCAACTCATCAGTATATAATATGGCTTGAGTTATAATTGTTCATATCAAAACATACCATTTGATATGCAAATTGTCTCAGTGGGTGATTGAGAATTATTACGTAAGTTAAGAGAACGAATTAACTGAAGAATCATCTCTCTCTGTAGATACATGTATATAGACGGCTCTCAGAAAACAGTGCCCCCAAACAAAGGCCTCAAAATCTAAGTGTTTCTCCGACCTTCTCTCCCCCTTCCTCTCAGCCCAGCTCTTCCCTGACGCCGTCCATACCAACTAGAATCCCTGTTCCCCGTGCATGTCATAAAAACCAGAACTGCTCTTCCTAAAAACCAGCCATAAATACTGAAATTGCTCTACGTAAAAATTAGCCATAAAGAAATGATCTGACTTACTGCGTTTGACTGTGGCTCACGAGACCCTCACTGCAGACCCCACACAGGTTCAGAGAGGCCAAGCAGGCTGTAGACAGCCAAGCCTGGCTGGGTTCCCACCCAGTCCGTCCACACTAGATTACACCCTTTTATCCAATCATATTTCTACATGGCTGTCTGTATTGTGTTGAACCTAAGCATAAAAACGGAACATTTCCCCTGTATCTTTGAGTCTTTGCTCTGAGGGTCCCATGTACACATGTTAATAAATTTATGTATCTTTTTCCCTAATAACCAGGCTGCCCATCAGTGATTTCTCAGCAAACCATTAGGGGCCAGGGGTCCAACAGTCCCTACAGTATAAAATATCACTTTCGCTGAATTCTAGGTGGAGTAAAGTAGCAATTCCTCCTGCACCAGCTATACTCGCTCAACTAGAAACAACTGGACGTCATTAATTATTCTGCACACGTCGACCCTACATCTGCTCACATTGTTACCATTTTGGTTTCTTCCATTTCTATCAGCTTCTTTCCCACGTGAGACGCTGTAACACCAACTGATGGGTTAAAGACTTGGGGCAGAAGACAGCAGCGCTCAGGAAGGACAGCAACAAGTCACAGAGTACGGGACAGACGGGGTTACCTGGGAGCCTGTGGAGTATCGCCCGGGAGTTCGGGAACCCGAGGTTTTCCCGGAGCCCATGGAGCTCTCTGTACTGTTGCCGCTGCAGCAGTGTGTACGCAGACACTTCCCGTACTCTTTCCGCACCTGGTCAATGAAAGAGCAGCTTCCGTTAGCCAGTCACTCCTTTCAGCTAAGAACTCAGGGATAAAACGTACGGGAGTTTTAGTTTTAGAGAATGCAATTATTTCCTTGCCCCAGCGGTTTAAGGAAGTCTGTTCAGCTTATATTTTACATATAAAATAATGACATTCCTCCTGTTAACCTTGCAATTCTGCAGAATAGGGGCCTTTTAAAACACAGACACAGACACACACACACAGACACACATACAGACACACAGAAACACAGAGAAACACACACACAGAAACAGACACAGAGACACACAGAAACACACACACAGACACAGAGACACACACAGAAGCATACACAGACACACAGAAACAGACACAGAGACACACACACAGAAACAGACACAGAGACACACACACTCACAGAGACACACAGACTCAGACAGAGACACACAGACACAGAGACACACAGACACACAGAGACACATACACAGATACACAGACACAGATACACAGACACACACATAGACTCACAGAGACACACACATAGACTCAGACAGAGACACACAGACACACCCACAGAGACACACACACATACTCAGAGACACACAGACACACAGAGATACATACACAGATACAGAGACACACACACAGACTCACAGAGACACACACAGACACAGATGCACAGACACACAGAGACACACACAGAGACTCAGACAGACGCACAGACACACCTACAGAGACACACACACAGACTCAGACAGAGACACACAGACACACAGAGATACATACACAGATACAGAGACACACACACAGACTCACAGAGATACACATAAGAACACAGAGACACACAGACACACACACAGAGACACACACACAGACTCAGACAGACACACAGACACATGCACACACTGTGTTCCAGTCACATCATAATGGTACAGGCAGTCCCCAAGTTACAGACATCTAACTTACGTACAACTTGCACTTACCAGCAGAGGCTACTGCAGGTAATAGGGAAAGGCACCTGTTCCAACTTGCATACAAATTCAACTTAAGAACAAAACCTACAGAACCAACTCGTCTGTAACCCCAGGGACTGCCTGTCCTATCTCGCGGTTTGAAGCTCCCTCACTGAGACAGTCTCAGTGTCACCAATTTGCCAGTAAATAGCCTGTCAGTGCAAGGGCATCGTAGCTATTGTGAGGAAGTTAAAGAGAGCTGGTGAAGGAGGGGAGGGAGACCGAGGAGAGACAGGGACAGGACAGTACTTAAACAGAGACAAGGGAACATTGGGGGTTAAGCATTTCGTTTAAATCCATATTGCTTTGAAGTTAATTTCTTTGAAAAGGGGTCCTATGTTCAACTTCAGAATAAAAAAAGTTCAATATATTTTAAACGTAGTATCCCAAAATAGTTTTATTCAATAATCACAGAGAAATGTAACTGCTTTTCTTTACAACATTGCTGATCAAAGTATCAATCCTAGTTGTCGTATAAAATTACAAGGAAGAAAAGGACACACTTTTTATAGTTGATGTTTTAAAGCAGAGAGATATATCAACTTGGGGGAAAATATCTATCACCTTTAAAATTTTCATTATTGCTGGTTTAATCTGACCAGGCATTGAAAAATAAACGGCCTTAAATCATAGCTCGACTATCAATAACAACAGCAAAGGCACACCTTATCACAGTGGCTAGGCACTCACAAATTCACTTGATTCATTAACTCTGTGTACATAAGTCTCAGCTCTTTCTATATTTAATTTCATGAGTCCATAATTTCCATAATTTATAACAATGTCATATTCCAATATAACTTTACTTAGAACAAAGTTATGAATATATGCTTTTAAAGGAAATCTTATTTGGAGTCAAAGGCAAAAAAAGAAATATAAATGATATACTAAAATTACTATTCAAAATGAAATCAGGGGGCCTGGTGCAGTGGCGCACACCTGTAACCCTAGCACTCTGGGAGGCCAAGGCAGGTGAACTGCTTGAGCTCAGGAGTTGGAGACCAGCCTGAGCAAGAGTGAAACCCCATCTCCACCAAAAATAGAACAATCTATCCAGGTGTCATGCAGGTGCCTGTAGTCACAGCTACTGGGGAGACTGAGGCAGGAGGATTACCGGAGCCCAACAGTTTGAGGTTGCTGAACTACGGGGGCTGTCTTTGTTTTCTTTAAAAAAGAAGTTAAGTCTGTTACTTATTTGTGTGTTTCTAAGATGTGTGTGCTTTGGTGGAATGAGGAAACTTCTCATTATTAATCCCTGTCTGCCAGAAATTGTGCTTGCTCCCTCCCTCCAAAATGACTCTGAGGAATAATCACGACCTTTGTTTTACAGATTAGAACACTGAAATGCTTTAGCAGTGACAGTGAACTTGGAGACTGACAAGGTTAAGTGATGTGCTTTAGGTGAAAAAGTCCAAATTTATGAGTGCTCTAAGATCAGAAAACTCTAAGGTGCCGCACCCCTAACATTCATATATGACCTCGTCTATATACTAATACTGTATATTATTATTGTCATTCATAAAGTAATCTGAAATACTATCTAGTTCTTTGAATCTGCAAACAATAGAGCAAGCAACTTAATTAGAACTTAAGAAGGCTTAACACAATCTCTAACTAAAGCTAAACGCCGCTGACAATAGTTTAGCAATTTGTACTCAATTTATGAAGCTCCTCCAAGAATCTAAACTTTGATAACTCCCCCCCAATGTCTCACCTAATGTACTCAGCAAGGGACATGTTTCTATCTAGACAAAATAGTGGGTTTTGTTTTTTTTTTTTTTTTTGAGACAGAGCCTCAAGCTATCCCCCCTGGGTAGGGTGCCATGGCATCACAGCTCATAGCAACCTCCAACTCCTGGGCTCAAGCAAGTCTCCTGCCTCCGCCTCCCAAGTAGCTGGGACCACAGGTGCCCGCCACAACGCCCGGCTGTTTTTTGGTTGCAGCCATCATTGTTGTTTGGCGGGCCCGGGCTGGGGATTGAAACCCGCCACCTTAGGTGTATGTGGCTGGCGCCTTAGCTGCTTGAGCCACAGGCGCCGAGCCAAAATAGTGGTTTTTTTAATGACTTAGACCTAAACAAATATTTTGGTACAAAGAGGAAGAAAGAGAACCCCCTCTCCTTTCTGCTATAAGAGCAGCAATATAGAATAAGTCATAGGCATTTATTATGGGCTATTTGCATATCCCAAGAAAGATTACGTGTTTTTAACTGATTTATATAGTCAAGTTATTTAGTGATACCAAGCCCGACATTAGCTTCACTACTTCCTGAATCACTGTGTTGATTTTATTCTACCATGATTTGACTTGAAATAGCAAGCATGTGTCTCGAAAAGAAGGAAGAGAACAGAGGCCATGTCCATGACACATTTTCCTTAGATTACAACAAAATCGCTATTTATTCAACATTTACATATTGTAATCTATTTGACACAGTGCTCCATTCTTGATTACCCCTATCAGGGGATACCTTTTTTCAGTGTGAGGTTGTTCTAGAATATAAAATACAGCAAGAAGGGGCGGTGCCTGTGGCTCAAGGAGTAGGCCGCTGGCCCCATGTACCGGGGGTCGTGGGTTCAAACCCAGCCCCGGACAAAACACTGCCAAAAAAAAAAAAAGGAATACAGTGAAAAGAATTTACCTTACTCATGAAATATTTCTCTTATACACTCAGGTCAGAAATAAGCTATCAGAGAAGCTTGATAGTATACCAAATATTTGAGTGGGGAATGAAAGCACAAACAACCCCTAGAATGTCACAACTGGAAAAATTCAGGACATAATTATCTAATCCATACTCAGAAAAGACTGGCAATTCAAAATGTTGACTAATCAAAAACTAACCCAATGAAGCAAAACATTTCAAGAATGAAATATTTCCAACTTCTCTGATCAAAATATGTGAGCAACTACATTAGCCATGGTCTATTAATTAAATTTAATCCAGTGGCATTAAAAGAACCCTCCTAAAATGATTTTATATAATTTTAAAGATAAGCATGTGATTTTTTATTTTTGAATAAGGAAGGAAAGCAGCCAGTGATATCCTATATTCTCTATTTTTTTCTGATGCTGGATCATGTTCCTGACACCAAGTAAAAATGCCACCAGGATTTTATAATTATTCACAGCACAGAATTCATGAAAGAACGATATGTGTATTACTTACTATAAAACAAAAGTTAGCTTCTAATTTGGTCCTTGGCAACATTTTTCATAGAGGGGAGATAAGTCTATATTTTAGGTTTTGTGACTCGAGAGGCAAAAGTGGGGATATTGTGTACGTACTTAATTTAGACTGTAAATGTAACCATTTAAAAATGTAATAAGCATTCTTGGCTTATGGGCTGCAAAAGTAAACCACAGCTAGATGAATTTGGCTCTCAGGCTGTTCTAATGAATCACAAATTGAACTCGATGACTTACATATTTTAAATTTAACTTATTTTAAGTACGCTAAATATGATTTTAAAAACTCCACAGTTGTTTTAGGTCTTGAGGTGTAAAATCTCCAGGTGGATATCAAAAGCAATTCCTAGCAAGACCAGTGATGGGCTTATGCTCAAATAAGAGAAAAATAAATAATAATCAAGAAAACTGCAATTAGGTATCGGCTAATAAGATATATAACCGAAATAACTTTTGTGTCAAGTACAAAAAAATTGCTTTCTGCTCTGTAGAAAATTTTGAGATCAATTTCAATGTTTCTCTGGAAATTGATAAAGAACTAATAAAGTAAGAAAATTAAAAATTTACATTAGCCCAAACTTCTAGCTAATGATGTATAAAACAAAGATGTTGGCTAAATCTGATCCATTATACTTTAATATGTTATGACCGACTACAATGGCCCATTTATTCCCTTGTTATGAATAAATGCTACCTTTTCCTGTGATCATTTGACTTTGCTCCTGTCCTTTTTTTTTTTTTTTTTTTTTTTGCAGTTTTTGGCCGGGGCTGGGTTTGAACCTGCCACCTCTGGCATATGGGGCTCACATCCTACTCCTTTGAGCCACAGGCCCCTTTGAGCCACAGGCACCGCCCAACTTTGCTCCTATCTTTTTGTATCTATTTCTCTGGAGGATCAGTTACAGCTGTCTTTTATCCAAAGCTAGTCTTTGCCCTGTTCTCAGTTTCTCTGAGTTCTCTGGAGATATTCACAATCACTAACCACTTGTCTCCTTCTTAACATCTCCCCCTCTTTAAGCCACTGTATGTTCCGATGTTCATTCATCCCTGATACTCCTCCTTTCCACGGCTATTCTTACTATTTACATGTCTCCCGCTTTTGTAAAAACGCATCAGGAGTGACAGACGGCTCACTGTTCACCACACCAGATTCCTCGTTTGTGGCTAAAAAGCTCAACTATGTTTCCCAGGCTCTCCTGCAGTTTAGGTGGTGACTTTGATAGATTCTAGCACCTGGAAAATGAGCAGAAGCAGGCGGGCCAGGAGGCTCACACCTGGACTCTCAGCACAATAGGAAGCCGAGGCAGGTGGATCCCTCCAGCTCAGGAGTTCTAGACCAGCCCGAGCAAGAGCGAGACCTTATCTCTACTAAAAATAGAAAAACTAGCCTGACATTGTGGTGGTCCCCTTTAGTCTCAGCTACTTGGGAGGCTGAGACAGGAGGATCACCTGAGCCCAGGAGAGAGAGGTTGCTGTGAGTTGCGACGTTACAGCACATCACCCAGGGTGACAGAGTCATTCTGTCTCAAAAAAAAAAAAAGGAAAGGAAGGAAGGAAGAAAAGAAAGTAAGAAAGGAAAGAAGCAGGAATCATATGAGCCACTTTACGATCTTTCACACAAGATCCCCTCTCTCCTTCCCAGACTGAGTGCTGGATGCCACATCCAAGAAAGCCAAGGAATCCTACACTGAGCTTGGTACAACTTCATCAGCCCATGTCGCTCCGTGGGGCAACCACATCAATTGGGCAATGAGTAAAAAATACATACATACTGAGGTATGCTACTGTAATTTTGGGGGTACGGACATTGACTATTCGGGAAGGTTCATCCATTCTCAAATAACATGTTTTGTAAAGGTGAATTCTAGGCTCAGTGCCCATAGCTCAGTTGTTATGGTGTCAGCCACATACACCTGGGCTGTCGGATTTGAACCTGGCCTAGGCCTGCTAAACAACGACAACTACAACAAAAAAAATCACTGGGTGTTGTGGTAGGTGCCTGTAGTAGTCCCAGCTACTTGGGAGGCTGAGGCAAAAGAATTGCTTCAGCTCAAGAGTTTGAGGTTGCTGTGAGCTGTGACACCACAGCACTCTACGCAGGGCCACATAGTGTGACTCTGTCTCAGAAAATAAAAATAAAAAACAAAGGTGAATTCTAAGCCTTTAGACTAGAATCCATCTCTCCCGACATAATTTCTTTTCTTTTCTGTAATACATATTTAAAGGCCTGACTCATCAGGACTCCACTATCCTGTATGTGTGATCACGTCGGCACTTTTTAGGTACCTACCACCGCTTAAATTGCAACGGAATAAAATTTTGCTTTATTCTTGCCATCTTGACAAGCTTCTCAGCTCCTGTTTTTGGTCCCAACAGCCTCTAAAGCCAAAAATCCTACAGCGAGATTATCTTTACTCTTTATTTTCTTTGATTTCCAAAGAAAAATTATAGATTTTATTGTTTCTCAGAGGGTTTTTTGTGTGTTTCCTCACTTCATTTTCAGAGCCACTTCTTTCAATATTTCATAATTATTTTTGTCACCTCCATGTCACCCATGAGTAATCTGGGACCCGAGGAGGTTAATTAACTTGCCAAGAGTCAGTCAAGTTTTCTAGGGCAAGGGTTGAGATTCAAACCCCAGCAGTCTGGGTCAGGAGTTTACGTGACCAGAACTACAGAAACTACATTTTTAATAAAGTTAAAAAACGTTAAGATTAGAAAAATCACTGTTGGCATTTTTAAAAAATGCAATAAAAATATGTAGTTGGTAAAATTAACTTTGAAATGTATATTTCTTGACCTGGTAAAGCAAAAAAATTTAAAAATCAGGTAAGAATTAAAAAATTAAATATTGAAAATTGCAGCCTCATCATTCAACTCAAAGACTTTATAAAAGATACTTTTAAAGAAAGAAAGGCTATGTTGCTTAGTGGGATGTAAGCACTCCAATTTGTACAAATAATCAACACATGGAATCCTACGATGGCATAAATGTATTTATGATCTATGTACGAATGACTTCATAAAAAAAAAGAAAGAAGTATACAGGTCATTACTTAAGAATTCCACCATTCATTCAAAAAATATGTCTATATTATTTTACAATGAAATGTCCAGGCATTTATATTTTCTACTGTAAACTGTTTAAAAGGAGATATATACACACACACACACACACACACACACATATACACACACATGCGTATTTCCTATACCATGATATCACCATGCCTCCAGGACATTTTTAGAAAAGAGTTGATCTATCATAACGTTACGACCGCTTTGCTATATTGAGATTTATGCCACTTATTTTCAAAGAGGAAATTCTGGCTTACCTTTTTCTGTAGGACACAATGGAATATGAATATAAACATTCCCTGCAGAGAATTGAAAATGGTGAAGAGGTAGGCCATGATGACCGTGTTCTCATTGATGTACATGAGTCCGAAGGCCCAGGTCAGTCCCAAGAGGCAGAGAAGAGCTATTGCACCTATAACCCATGACCTGCGGAGAGAAGAGAAGATGAAGAATTATCAGTTAATTGCTCTCCGGTAATAACCGTAGCGTATCGACAATACTGACACTAAAAAATAAAAATGCTATGGTAACTTTTATTGACAGAAAACATGAGGCGGGTGGTGTGAGTACTCTAAGATTTTAATGGCAACTATAAGCGTTCAAGCTTGAGGAGATAGACGTGAATGAAGATGGTATGGACACAGAAACTCTTTTAAGCGAAAGCAGGTCTGTACTATAAATTATTCACGTGTTTGCAGGACAGATGCACGTGGCGTGAGGTGTGAGTATGGAGAATGGCCGGGGGAGACGTCTACAGAGCTGTGTCAGTCTCCCTGGTGTAACATCTGCGTGGTTCGTCTCTCTCACAAATGCCCCCTCCGCTACGCTTCAGCCCCACTTTTCCTAATTCATTCTTTTCTCATAAAAATTTTAGCGTCTACTGACCAAAACGTAATTCATCGTAGAAGAAAATACATGTATTTGAAGCACATGTATGAATTTTAAAAGTCTCATCTGCCTGATGCTGTGGTTACACAAAATAAGAAAGAATGAGGGGTCGCTCCGCTCTGTCGGAATCACTCCAGGTCTCTGGACCTTCGGATTGCTGCCCTTCAGGCTGTGTTGGAGGGGATTGCAGAGACCCGTCAATCGGCAGCCTTGTGGAAAAAATTCTCAAAGGCTTAGAGCACCTCTGTCTCTCTGAAGCGTCTGGAAGTTTGAGGGGGAGGGGGAGGCTGAGGATGGAAGTACAGAATGAGAGACAGGTTCTTGGTTGTACTCCATTCTCTTAATTAACTTCCTCCAGTTGCCATGTGCAATCGAATGAATGGGTGACAGAATTCATATACTTGTGATTAAGTTATATATTTACTATCCACATAAAGTGAATTCTTCAAGTAGATGGGACTCCAGTAATCGAAAATGGAATCCTTCTCAACTCCTTTCTAAGTGTGTAGGAGAACAGGACTAAACCAGTTTAGATCTTTTTATGTTCATGGACCCACATCTTAAACTCATTGCCAGCATCTTCTCTGAATAGGGTAAGATAATATTTCTTTCAACAGATGCTTATCCTCCACTTAGGATGTCTACGGAGATATATTCAGTGGGATCAAAACTTTTGCAAAGGGAGGGGTTAAAATCACATATGTTTACCATAATCTGAAGCTGAGTTCAGTTTGTTTTTAGGAAGACATGGTCCGAAAGAAGTTAATCATTAAAGTCTTACTAAAATTATTTACAAAAATTTTATATTTTTCTCCAATAATAATGAGCCACTATAAGTCAGATTTCAATGTTTACATTTACAATGTTTAATTCAAAACATCAACATTTGTGAATCAAGAATCCCTAAAAGAGGGTTTTTATTTGATGGGGCACATTTGCTTCTATGAATTAGAAATCATTTTAGATATTAATATTTTATTCCATAATTGGATTCAGAAATACGGGAACTTTCAAGGAAAGATTTCAGCTTCTTACAGACATTGGAAAAAGGAAAAAAAAATGGTAAGAACTGTCGTTAAGTGAAGGCAAAATTGCTATTGAGATTTAGAAACAAAATGATAGGATTAAATCCTCAAGTCAGCTATTAACCAGTAGAAAATGCATGGAGGGTCCCAGGGTTAAGTGATAGAAAACCGCCATGAGCCCCAGTTTGTAAAGTAAAAAAAAAACAAGCAAAAGCAGTGAAATGGCACTGGAAAAAATGAAAAGAAAGGACACTTCACCAGAAGAACAAACTGAAAGTTTACAGCAAGGTTGCCCATAGATCGCCAGTCTTAGTTCATTCTTGCAGGACTTGTAATTTAAAAATGTGCACAAGAACGAGATTCCCAAATGTGAACTTTTATGCTTCTGTTTTCTTAGCCTAGTACAGACTTGCAGCTTTGTTTGAGAAACTTAAAGAGATTCGTCAGCAACGAGATCGGTCCTCCCGTGACAGGCATCAAATTTGGAGGGGATAATTTTGCACGTGTAAAATTTAAGGTCGGAAGGAAGCACTTTTTTCGTTTTTCCTTTTTGGATATTTCGGGCAGCCATGGGTCACTGTCCACGGCAATGGGGTCATTTCAGACACAGATCGTTTTGAAGATAGACCAGTCAATCCCACGATAATTTTATTAGATGAATGATGCCCAAACGAACAACAGAGATGGGGACGTAGGAGGCACAGAGGAACATGTCACATTGAAAGGAGAAAGCTGAGAAGCAAAACAAGTCTGTACCACAGGAAATTGCTACTGTGTGGCACTGAATTCAGGTCCTGTCCAATTAACAGGGTGCAGCGGGGTTGTTTTGGCCACACCCCGCAGTGTTTATTCTGCAGGGGGGGCTGAGTGCCAGGTTAGTTTTTTCTAGGCAGTTTGCTCTTCTACCTCAATGTGAATGACAAGAGCCTCTAATGATTTCTCAGTACTGATCTGACAGCTGGTTCATGGGGCCACACTGATAAATGGAATTTATCAGCCATTCAGGTCATTCTTACTTGATGAAGGGTCTGTTATCCTCATAGCTAAAGAATGCGTAGACACAAAGACAAGAACACCAACATTAGCATTTTAGGACAAAGAATTTCATAGGAAAAATATCCTCCTGGTTCCCAAAGGCCTCTGTCTCCCACCTCCCTGAAAGGAGTCGTACCCCTTTATATCCAGAAAGTAAACCCCGAAAATGACCATGAGAACTTAAATAACAAGGAGTAAAACCAATTTTGCGATATTGCAATATCCCTTAGGAGACTCAAAAATTCCATTTTTCCATCCTGTCCTCATATTACTCATGATTTGACAGCAACATGTATTTCACAGAGATCACGTTTCTCTAGAGAATGAGAAATTTTATGAGGAATCTGGAAAAGGCTTGGGGGCATGCTTAAAATGACAGATTTCACAGCATCTAAATCCTTATTCTGTAATCTGAGTAGGGAAGATTACTTAATTATGGACAGTATGCATCGAAGTAATTGTAACTTGCAGAGGACTGACCTGAGTGAAATCTCAGTATTACAACTCTTTTAAAATAACCCATGTTGACTATTTTAAAACTGCTTCTGTTAGTGTACTGAGGAAAAAAAAAATAATCTTTTGAATAATCTGAGCAAATACATAGCATCTGCCTAGTCACTTATATTTTCTAATTTATTTAAGTATCATTTTGATAAAATAAGATCCCAGTGCCCAATTAGTAAAGCTTAGCTATGATTCAACACTTTGAAACATATTTTTACAAACAATTTCTGCTCAGAGAATTGTGGCAGAACAAAAAGTAAGGGCGGCTATCCGTCTTTCTCTTCCCTCTTGCGAAGGGTAATGGAAAGGCCTGTGTTATGTGTTAGAGGCTCTTAGAAAGGTCCCAACTGTGATCCACTCTTCATAAGGAGACCCACTAATAAAAACCACTGATAAAGAGATCCACTGGGCGCACTCTCCAGAATGGAGGAATAGTCAAGAATGGCATTTGAAGCCAGTTTTCCTGGGTCACCCGCTTCCTAGCCACATATTTTATCTTAGGCAAAAATTAATTCACGTGTGGTTGGGTCAGTTTACATACCCATGAAATAGTGATAATTACAATGTAAGTGTCTAGTCACAATAAAAGGACTTGTTATGTACAGAATGCTCAGAACAGTGCCTAATACATAAGGCGTTCAATAAATATTATATATTTATTATATATTACATATTATTATATATTTATTAAACCATTTAAAGTCAACATTTGAAATACAAAGTTTTTCACCCAAAGAATAAAATGGCAGAGGGGAGCGGGGAGGATGGGTGGAGGGAGAGTGATTGGTGGGATCACGCCTATGGTTCATCTTACAAGGGTACATGTGAGTCTTGCTAAATGTAGAATATAAATGTCTTAACACAATAAGTAAGAAAATGACATGAAGGCTATGTTAACCAATTTGATGAAAATATTTCAGATTGTATATAGAACCAGCACACTGTACCCCATGACTGCATTCATGTACACAGTGATGATTTAATAAAAACAATAAAAATTTTTTAAAAAAAGAATAAAATGGCAAACAAACTCTGACTAGCTAAATTCATTTGAGGATGTTTCCAGAATAATATTCTGCGTTCAAAGAGATGTGACTGAAATAAGTTGGTAGATGGAACAGAGAGTGACTAGAGCTTTGAGTCCAATACGGTGATTACTAGTCACGTGTGGGTACTTAGATTTAAGATGAAATCAAATGTAAAATTCCCTTCCTCAGCCACAGTCGTCAGATCACCAACACCCCAAAGCTTCACACAGCCAGTAGCTCCCACACCGAACAGGGTAGTTCAAAAACATTTCTGTCATCACAGAACGTTCTACAGGACCATACTGCATTGGAACACAGAGTCTTAAGCCAAGAAGTAAAATTCCAAGTGATCTTCCAATAATGCCATGGATGTGTGAAAAGAGAGAAGATTCCTAAGACCTGATGATACGTAGCAGTTGTAAAACACGCTTAGAAAGAAACGAAGCATGAGTTAATGTTAACTCACATTAACATCAGCAAGTTACAGGACATAACATCAGAGGAATGTAGACGTTCCTCCCTCCCAGCTCACTGAGGTACTAGGATGACAAAAGTTGTACGTTTCTCAAGATAAAACCATTATTCATAGAAGTAAAAGCTGGTAATAAATATGAATGCATCTGTATGTTGAATGAGCTTTCACTATTACCCTACAGCCAACGAGGCTCCCAACAGGATCAAGAAGGATCAGCAACCATATTCTGCGAGAACCCAGCAGCACCATGAGCTACAGGACTTGCACAGGTTGGAAGAGACACTGATTTGCCAGCCCAGCTGTTCCCCTCTTCACAAGTGCCAGGGTAAACCAAGGCCATTTTAGGATGTGCTATTCACGGATATACAGAATAGCAGAAAAAAGCAAGATTTTTTAAAATTCTTATTCCCTGGGCACACATCTTAGCAGTCAGGGTGGAAGGATGATTTAAATGAGATGTATTATTCAAGTTTTCAGTTCATCAGACCTTTCATAACCAAAATAGTTGGTCATGCTGCGATATCTATCTGAGATAGCATGAAGGGATCTATTATCCAGTGGTCGAGATATATTTAAAGAGAGCAAGGCTAGAAAATAAAGAATCAGAGAAAAATTAAAGACTTCATGTTTATAACCCCTTATGTAGAAAATGCCGAGTCAAGTGGTTACGTGATGATGGAAACCCTGATGGTTTTATGTTTTGTTCAAATGTATTTTATGTTAGTGAGACCATGTCATCCCCAAATAATTATTTCCAATTCTCTCTTTCTTCACTAATACAGAAAGATTAAAAGGAAAGGGCATGTAAAATTTAATGCAATAGTAAAAACGAATAATGTTTCTTTATGGTCATATAATAAATTCAGTAAGTGTCAAGGACATTAAAAATTCTTTAAAATTAAGGTCAAATTATATAAATGTAAAAATTATGAATAACAAAGATTATTACATTTTTAACTATGAATTTTATGGCTATTTATAAATGACCGCCCATAGCTACATTTCTGTTTTTTGATAATAAAAAAAATTCATTAAAAAAAGAATGAAATGAAAAAACAAACAAACAAAAAAATAATGAAATGAACTAAATAAATATAATATATGGAGGGTGCAAAAAATACACATTTTAAGAAAGAAAAACGTATGCTAAAATTGGACTTACATTTGACTTCTGAAATTACAAGAAATATAAGATATAATATACAAGATAACAAATATCATTGGTATAGAATGAGTACTACAATTTTAATGCAGTTTTTTTCTTTCTTGAAATCTGTGTACATTTCTTGGCACCCTCTGTATAATGAACTTTTTCATTACCAAGCCTCATGTCCCCATAACAATATGGCTTATTTGAAGGCAAAACACCAATATTAAATTTTAAGCATGGATTCTGTACTGTTTATGAAATAGGTAAGTCTGAAATTAGGAAAAACTGAATATAATAAATTAGGACCCATAAACATCAAATCAATGATAGACATAATTAGATCTATCACTCAATGGGAGGTAAATTTCTGCAACTCAACATAGTAAGTTCAAAGAACATAGAACTTCTTTCAAAATTGGAACCAACCCTCTCAAAGTCTGCCACCGGTTGATCAATAAAATGTATGTGTTATTCTGCAGACTTTGTTTTCATTCCAACAGTGCTCTTGGTACCTTCACCAGGAGTAGACTCTGTCCAAAAAAACGGCTTCATTTGCTCAACCATAAGAAGCGACTCATCATCCTCTCAGGTTTTATAATAAGAACATAGCGATTCAGTTTCATCTTCAGCCCCGTTCTATTTCCAGGTCTCTTGTTATTCTGAAATGTGCAGCTGTTACCTCCACTGAAGTCTTGAAACCTTCCATCATCCACGAGGTTTGGAATCAACTTCTCCCAAACTCTTGTGATAATTCCCATGAAAAACATTAGGTGTTAATAGCATTAAATGATGAATTCCTTCCAGAAAGTTCAATTTACTTTGTCCATATTTACTAGAGGAATCAATAGCAGGGATAGCCATAAAATGAATGTGTTACATAGTAAGACTTGAAAGTCAAAATTACTCCTTGATCCATGGCTGTAGAATGGACCTGGTGTCAGCAGGCATGAGGAACATGAAACTTGTACACCTCCACCAGAGCTCTCGGCTGGTGCACGGCCAACAAACAGTAACATTTTGAAAGCAATCTTTTTCTGAGAAGTGGTAGGTCTCAACAGTGGGCTTAAAATATTCAGTAAACCATGCTGTGAACAGACGTGCTGTCATCCAGGGTCTGATGTTCCATTTATAGAGCTCAAGAAGAACAGATTTAGCATGATTCTTAAAGGCCCTGAGATATGGGCGGTGCCTATGGCTCAAAAGGGTAGGGCACTGGCCCCATATGCTGGAGGTGGTGGTTTCAAACCCAGCCCCGGCCAAAAAAAAAAAAAAAAAAAGACCCTGAGATTTGCAGAATAGGTGAGCTGTGGTTTCAGCTTAAACTTGAAGCCCCTAACAAGAGACTCAGCCTTGGCTTTGCATCTTTCAAGCCAGGCATTGTCTTCTCTGCTTTAGCTAGGAAGGTCCTAGATGGCACTTTCTTCCAATTTAAGCCTGTTTCCTCTACACTGCAAATCTGCTGTTCAGTGTGGCCACAGTTACAATGGTCTTGGGGGGCTGCTCTGGGTCACCTGCCACAGCCTCTCCATCAGCACCTGCTGCAGCCTCTCTATCAGCACCTACTGCTGATGTTACAGAGACGGCTTCTCTCCTTAGACCTCACGGGCGAGCTCTGCTGACTTCACACGTTTCTCCTGCAGCCTCCTCAGCTCTGTCTCCGCCTTCACAGAGATTCTCCCAATATAGCCAGGTCCTTGCTTTGGAATGTTGCGACCAGCTTCCCAGCCCATTTCCCTCCTCCTCCCCCCTGCCCCCAGAGTTGACTTCTGGAACAAGGCAAGTCCCTCCTCCCCACCCCCCAGGGTGGCCGCAAAGGTGCTTTCCAGCCACGTTCTCGGGCTCCTTCCCCCCGGGGTTGCCAAGAACAAGCTTCAGAACAAGGAAGAAAAGTCCCAAGTTTCACAAAACCCCCAAGTTCTCAGTAGGGGAACAATGATAGAAAACTCACAGAGACTTGATTAATTACTGTTGTATAACTATAACCATTGTGATATGAGATGTATCCATTGTCAACCAAAGCTATGTTAATCATTGTTGCATTACTGTAACCATTGCTGTATCCATGACTACCTGAGCTGTAACCCCCCACCCCCTTAACCAGCCACGTTTCGCTTCTGTAATATGCTTGCACAAAACCTATAAAAGGCAACCCACCCCCCTACTAGGCTGCTGACTGCCTCTTGAATCAGCAGCCCCTGCAGCAGGTAAAATAAATTACCAATCAATTGCATCTAAGTAGGGGTCTGACTGTATCTTTTCAGGTCATTGGAGGTACCATAGGAGATGGCCTTGGCTTACAAGGGTGCTGTAGCTGTTACCTTCTGTCCAGACTACTAAAACTGTCTGGATCTCATTCAGAAAAGAGAAGGGCTTTTTACTCTTGCCATTCCTGTGTTCACTGGAGTAGCACTTTTAATTTCCTTCAAGAACTTTTCCTTTTTTTTGAGGCAGAGTCTCACTTCACTGTCCTGGGCTAGAGTGCCCCATGCCATCACTATAGCTCCCAAGCAACATCAAACTCCTGGGATCCTCTGGCAAATGTTTCCTATTTTTTTAGAGAGGGTGGGTCTCACTCTTGCTCAGGCTGGTCTCAAACTCCTTAGTTCAAGTGATCCATCCACCCTGGCCTCCCAGAGTGCTGGGATTACAGGTTAGCCACCAATCACAGCTTGACTTTCAGGCACAAAAGGCTAAGTTTTCAGCCTATCTGATTTTCCACCTGTCTGATCTTCGGACGGGCCTTCCTTACCAGGCTTAATCATTTCTAGCTTGAGATTTAAAGGGAAAGATGTAGGACTCCTCCTTGTACTCGAACACTTAGCGGCCGTGGGAAGGCAATCAACTGCCAAAATTTTAATATTGTAAAGGCTGGAAGAGGAGAGAGATCCGGGCACAGCAGGTCAGCAGAGGAGGCCAAATAATGCAGAATGTTTGTCAATGAAGTTTGCCATCCTATATGGGTATGGTATTTGGTGCTCAGGACAATCACATCAGTAACATCACAGGTCACTGCTCACAGAGCACCCCAGCAGATGTACCCCTAATAAGAAAGCTTAAAAGTTTGGGAGAAACACTACAGTGTGAACACTACAGAGATAGGAAGGCAGCTCAGGCTGTTGGAAAAATGGCATCAACAGACTAGCTTGATGCAGGGTTGGCCAAAACCTTCAGCTAGAGAATAAAAAGTGCAGTGTTTGTGAAGTTCAGTGCGGGGAGTGTGCGTGTATGCAACCATGCAACCAAAGTCTTCTGTGGGAAGCAAATAAAATCACTGCATGACTGTTTATTAGTATTAATGTATCCAAGGTTGTGGATTAGTTACTGAAACACACGGATTTGCAAATCAGCCTGCCTGAGTGGGGATGCTCCGAGCAATTACAAAGCTGTAACCACGAGCTCTCTACGTCTCCACGCCCTCATCTCTCCACGGAGGTACATACAGAACTTTCTCTGGGAGGTGCTTGTCTATGCTAAATAGAAGACTTGGTACTTCTACTAAGACACAAAACAAATGCAAAGACACAGATGTTGAGTATATAGAATTCCTATATAAATCTTTGCTGTTACTATTGCTGCGTGTACTGACCTTCTGATCTCAAAAAAGAGGGTGCAGGGAAAAATACACGTATGTCACGACATCAAGTTCCCTTTCTCCAGTGTTTTGGAATTTCATAAATTAAGCAGAAACCCAAGAGAATGAGGGAGTCTCTTCCTCTTTCTAATGTTTATTTCTTTATTTTTTTAGACAGAGTCTCACTCTGTCACCCTGAGTGGGGTACAGGGTGTCACAGCTCACAGGAACCTCAAACTCCTGGGTTAAGACCCTCTTTCCTCAGCTTCCCAAGTAGCTGGGACAGCAGGTGACCGCCACTGTGTCTGCTACTTTTTTCAATTTATATTTTAGTCGAGACAGGACTCAGTCTTGCTCAGGCTGGTTTTGAATTTCTGAGCTCAAGCAAGCTACTGGCCTTGGCCTCCAGGACTGCTGGGATTACAGGTGTGAGCCACCGCTCCAGGCCTCTGACATTTATATTTAAAGAACCTCGGTTTATACAGTTTCATGTCCTTTTAGATGATTGGGTTAGACTTAGCAAATGCTATGGGTTTTCATATTCTGAATGAAAAGAGGTTATATCTAGATTC
The DNA here is from genome assembly GCA_963574575.1 of Galagoides demidoff. Lineage (NCBI taxonomy): Eukaryota > Metazoa > Chordata > Mammalia > Primates > Galagidae > Galagoides > Galagoides demidoff. Next base: position 11,634 of record CAUYQV010159520.1, on the reverse strand, counting down.
CTAACAAACAATGTTATAAAAAAACCTAGTGTTCTTTGGTTTACATGAGAAATCTAAACTTAATCCTTGAATAAACTGTGTCTTTAGTGTTGAAAATAATTGCAATGTTTCATTAAATGCAATTATGGATCATAAGGTAAAGAATAAAAGACATAAAATCACATGTGAACTGTTCATGAAAATTCACTAAGAGATAGAAGTTCCAGAATTATATTAATTAATTTTTTCTTTATGACTTTTTGAAATTTGAAACTTTGAATAGGAAAAATAAAATAAGTGATATCTCTGTAGAGAAATTTTTATTTCTTCCTAATTGTTTTTATCTTGTACTTAATGAAAACTGTTGCTTTAAACACATTTTGAGATCCATACAATATTAGCAACAAGCTGACATCTTCCATTATCTTAAAAAGTAGGTTTTCCTGACTGACAATTGGAGACTCAATGATTTTTAGACTTAAGAGTTGGTCTTACAATTCAATAATTTTTTAGAACTTGTGACTACAGAACTGATAGAATAAGGTTGCTGTCATGTAAAGAGATAATTAGCTTAAGCACCATATAACCCACTGTTAGGATTTCCTTTTTTCAACTTAGAGGATGCACAGACTTTTAATTTAAGTAAAATAAATCAGAGAGTTAACTCTTTGTCATCCCTGGACATCCAGATGGTCCTGGACAGGTTGAATTTCTGTCACCTTCTTTCTCTAGCATACGTAGCACCACCTCTTTTTAACCAATTTGCAGCAGAAACATCCATCATATCACTTTTTGAATAAATAGCTTATTATAAGATCAATGAAAACACAAGCAAGGCATAAGTGCGTATTTAAAATTCCCCTGTACTAATGATTCCCAAATGGGATTAAGGAAGGTGTCGGGACACAGGAGGAAGCAGACAGGCTTTATTTAATTTTGGAGGAAATATGTTTTTTTGTAAGCCTCCTTTTACTCATCTCCACAATAATTAAAATAATCTCACTGAGATATTTTTCAGAGTTGAATAGACTCAAGGAAAGAATAGTGTAAGGCCCTTAGAAGGTCATAAGTCAGGAAAAGCTTCTAAAGTACACTCTGAATTCTTTAATTTGTCGTTCATGTTGAACGGTGAAAGTCCATTGTAATTTTTTCTGTTAAAGAATTTGAAAAAAAACCTCCCTCCCCACAGCTAGTCCACAGAGCTACTATGGGGCAGGCGTGCACCTGGTTAGTTACTCAAGATCTTCTCCCAGTTCTGCTTTTCATACGGCAGCCCAGTTACGCATACCTGCTTTTAATGAAAATTATTACTGGGATTTTGAACATAATCTTCTTAACATGATGTCTATGAAAAAAAGATGTTAAAATGTTATAGACAATGTAAGCAACATAATAAATAAATCTAATTTTGGAGATACATGGAAAGCTGCACATCACAGAATAACAACTCTTAAACACGTTTTTAGGCCAAAAGGTATCCTTGATTAAATACTAGGAATCTACATTAAGCTGAATATATTCTCTGATGATAAGGAAGTTAAATTAGATATCGATGATTAATAAAATGTGAGTATATGCAGATGAACAGACATATGAGTACCAACCATGCATCCACTGTTATATCCCAAAAAAGTGTCAAGCCTTACGGCATTTTATAAATAAGTAGCATATAATACGCAAATACCAATAACCCTTAATGAAAGTTGGGCTTAAACAAACAAAAAGCGTTTATGAATTTACTATAATTTTCTAGGTAAGAATGGTTTAAGACAAAAAATAAATTTTAAAAACTTTTACTTAAGATCTTAGCTAAAAGTTTTAAACAACCTATTAAATAACTTGCTACGTATCAAAGAACAAAATATAAGGTACGTAAACATGATGGATTAAGATTTATCCCAGAACGGTAAAAAGAGTTTAATCCACCTATCATGTCATTTACTACATGGAGAGTCTAATGGAAAAGAATTTCCAGGCAAATAAAGAAAAACTATTTAATGAAAACTATTAAAAACTATTTAGTATTTTTCATCAAAATAAAAAATAACTTAGGAAACTGGAACTATAGTTCCCTTGGCTCAGTGGAATTATCTATTTTTTAAAAATCCATAGTAAACATCACATTTATTAGAAAAACTTTAAAATGCACATATTTTTAATATTGGAACCAAAACCAGGATGTAGGCTCCTCTGCTCAGCAGAGTACTTGTGGTCTGACCAAATAAGACAAGAAAAAAAATAATTAACTGGTTTTAGGATTGGATGTGCAGAGGTAATTTTTAAATTATTATTTGAATATCATATGATCATTTTCATATAAAAGGGACTGGGAGAAAGATTATTGGAAATATTCATAGAATTCAATAAGTTTGACAGATATAAGATCAACATGTGATAATCGGTATCATTCTCCTATTTATCAAGAACAAAACAGAACAGTCAAAGAGAAATTAGCTATTTTCCTAATAGTAATGAACAGAATTTAGATAGGAATTAACCTAGCAAAGAATGAATCCACCGTAATGAAAATCTGAATGGGTCTAGAATGACAGCGACCATCGCAATGAAAATAGGACACTAGAAGTTACACCTTGGTGTATGCCCCATATGTATCAAAGTATCAAACTATCTATCCAATATTATCAAACCAAAAAGCCTATAGAAGGATATAATGGAATATACAATAAATAAAGAGGTACCTGTGTATGGAATGCTAGGACTTCACCGTGCGAAGACATCAGCTCTCCCAACTCAATTTATAAAATTCAGACAATTCTAATTAAAATAAGAGCACTATTATTAGAAAACGTGTAAGAACCGATTCTAAAATTTATTCAAAGGAATAATAAAAGTCCATACGTAGCAAAGAATTCTGCAACAGATCGTCAAAATGAGAGGAGTCGCCCTACCAGATATCAACCAACTTCCAGTAAGAACGTGGTATTGGGAGGAGTAGGTAAGGTTTGTGGTATTGGGAGTGGAGAGTAAAGTTATCCACACAGCAGGAGAAGAGAGGACAGAAAGAGAAGTCAAATGAGGACAAGGTGCCAACACAAGTCTGCAGAGAAAGGACCAGGACTCCGTGCATGATGTCGGCAACTTGGATCATTATATAAAGGACACAAAACGTCCTCCCAAGAGATTAACGAGCTTCACTGGCGCTGTAAAACTCTAAGACAAGGAAAAGCTAGGACAGAAAATAAATTGAATAAAATGTTTTGAAATTCTGACTTTAAGTTCCACCAAAAGACCGCAGACGCATATATCATAGATGAAAATACAGTTGGTTTAAATTTATATGTTATAAATAACATATTCATATATTTGTAACAAAGGAAAAAATTAACAGAGAGGTGGCAGTTGGGAAAAAGGTATTTGCAAGAAAAAAACATCTGGAAATGTGTACAAAGTATCAGCCAGTGAAGAAGGACAGGATCACTAACAGGAAAAAAAAAGGAAACAAACCTGTTTTAACAAGGATGGAAAATCTAGTAGAAACCAAGGGGTATTACAATTTTTCTTAAAGATTCCAGTGAGTATTAAGTGAGATGCCGCATTATATCACAAAAATAAAATGTACTGAATGGCAGATCTGGAAATTTTAGATGAATTTCTACAACTAATCAAGCAAGGAGCAGTAAATTCAGTGAAGGCAGAAAAACTGCAGAGTTGCCAATGGACTGACTATTACCAAGAAAAAGTCACCTTCTCCTCCTTGCACTCCTCCACCAAGGTATGTGTAATGTACTAGTATCCAATATTATCAATACTTTTGCAAACAGATTATTCCTTCTTATGCTTGTGGCTTATTTTCTTATTCTCAACATCAAATGTTTTAAAATTACAGCCTTGGAGTCTCGGTCTCAGTTGTGGAACAGCGAGGATTTTTGTGTTGGCACTTTGTAGTCTCTGCTTGAAAAAAATCAGCGCTCTCAGGCAACAGTCCAGAGCGCCCGGGAAAGCAAACCCAAATGGCACATTTAGGAAAGTGCCAGGGCCTTTGATGACAGACTTAAAAATACATAATTGTATGTAGTGGAAAAACCCAACAACAACTGGGACTCAGCCAAGACAAAATTGGATTAGGAAGTTTTCAAGGGTGGACTGAAAGCTTAAGATGTTCACAGTCTGCGATGCTGTCCACATGTGCCCACCAGGCTGAGGTGCTGTCCGCACCTGCCCACCAGGCTGAGACACCGTCCGCACCTGCCCACCAGGCTGCAGCGCCGTTCATACGTGCTCATGAGGCTGAGGCGCTGTCCGCACCTGCCCACCAGGCTGAGGCGCCGTCCGCACCTGCCCACCAGGCTGAAGGGCGCCGTCCGCACCTGCCCACCAGGCTGAAGGGCGCCGTCCGCACCTGCCCACCAGGCTGAAGGGCGCCGTCCGCACCTGCCCACTAGGCTGAGGCACCGTCCGCACCTGCCCACCTGACTGAAGGGCGCCGTCCGCACCTGCTCACCAGTCTCTGGTACTGTCCTCACACTTTAATTACAAACCCAGTGATTTAACACAGCCTTTTATCTTAGGTAACGTGGAGTCAATCACTTCCAGCACTTTTAAAATGAGGTACAGCAAAAATGCCATTTTGTAACAAAGTAATTCTCCCTTTGGAAACTATTTTGAAAAACTGAAGTGTGGAGGCGTCTGCTACTTGGCTGTGTTTGCTGATGGGAGGTGCTCAGAGTGGAAGGACAGGACACCCCACGATCACCCGGGTATGGTAATAAATTCGGCAATCCCTCTGTGTTCCCCATTAACCACCCCGAGGATTAATTTGCCAATCAGTGATCATCCGAAGCACCTTCACACAGCACTTGTCTCTTTTTTATGAATTGGGGTAAAATGAAATAACCTTTGCCATAATTCTTAATACTATGTATCACGGCATTTTTTGAAATTTGCACAGAATTTGTGTTTCAGCGAAGCTCAGCTTAAAGCTGTGCTCCCCCCACCGATGGGGAATTTCCTGCCGCAAATGCCTGGGGTTCCGCCTCCGAAGCTGGAGAGGGAGCGCAGAGAGACTGAGGAACAAGTTCACGGTGAAATGGAGGCAGGTTGATACAGGTCACTCCTTCCACGGGCGTTTTTGTAGACCCCTTAATCCAATCTAATGTTTCACCCCCACCCCCATCACATCCTGCCTTTTGGAACTCACAGTTCAAAATCAACAAAATCCCTTATTTCCTAAACTTTGAGTTTCCACCTTTTAATTCTTTAAGTGAAATTGTCCCCTGCTGACAGCGCTTTCTGGGAGCAGCACGCAAACTCAGGTTACAGGTCCTTTCCCATCTCTGAGGTGGTGAAAGATGCCATTGTCTGTTAGAAGTTCCCAGCCCTGTTGCGGTGCCCGGCATGGCTATTCACCACCACCCTCTGTCCCTAGTGGTCTTTGTCCACTGTCACCCCAGACCGCCTCTTCCATCTCTCCACCTTGTTAGGACACACCACCTCGACATGTTGAGACTTCCCACCTTGACCAGCCCTGATCCTATGACCTCTTACTTTCCTAAATTCTTTCTCTTCTTTAATGATTTAAAAACACTTCAAATATTGGGATAGTTGACTGGAAGGAAAAAAAAATCCAAGATTGTCTGTTCTAAAGTCCTGGCAACAAATCTCCCGTGTCACTTAGCAATGTCTGACACACCAGGGCCACCTCCTGGTACATACGCCTTCCCACTCTCCATAAAGAATATTTCCTCTCTTTCCTCAACCTGAAATTTCTCTCTCACTGCAATTCCCCCAGTTGAGCAGCACCAGTTTCCATGAGAAAAAGGGAAGCAAAGTGACAGCTCCATGTGACTTGGTAAACAACTGTCACCCTCTCACGGAGCACCTGCACCCACCCCCAGACCCCTAGATTCTTGGGCTCCCCGACAGGACATCTCCATAGTTACTTCATTGACTTTTCTGGGTCATCTTTACCAGAACAAAATTCTTGGGTCTGTTTCATTCGCTAACTCACTTTAAATACTAATACCTCGGAAATATCTATCTCTAATCCTCACGCGATTGCCGTGACATTAAGCCTCCTGATAACAGTATTTTGCCAGCCTGATTATATAGTTCGTATTTTCAGATATTCAAATTATTACAGGTTTTAAGCACAAGGCCCTTATGATCACTGTACTTCAGTCAGTATCAGGATTTAAAGCTTCCTGAGTGTCTGAAGGTGACCTGAACTGATGTCTGCTGAAATAGAAACCTCTTAAAATTAAACACATCTTAATATATTAACGGCTAGGCGTGCTGATTAAGAGAAAGTGTTTATTGATGGTTAAGGAAATGGACGCTAATGCCAGATGGTTGGAATCCTGGTTCTGGGGTCTTGAAGTGAGTTAATTCACCTCTCAGAAACCTGAAAGGATATTGCAAAGATTAAGTGAACTGACATATGTAAAGATTTAGAACAGTAACTAGCACAGAGTAAAATTGGAATAAATTAGCTATTCGAATTATTATTTGGCACACTTTTTCCAAATAGGCACAACACCTAACATCTCAAATTAGTGTTGGTTCAAGTGCAGCCATTAGAGTTGATATGAGGGAGAACCAGGGACAACTTGGCCTTGATTTCAGTATCTATGATAAAATTCCTCTTAGAAATATAGGTCTCAAAAAAAAAAATCACAAAATAATTTTACCTTACATTACTCACAAAATTTTGCTTTAAGTATCCCCAAGAAGCTTTTGAAATTAAAGCTTGGATTAAGTTTGGAAGACAAACGTCATTCAGCCAAATATTTATTCAAACTCTCACAAATTTTAAAAATCAGAAAATTTGATCAATTTTCACACAAATTTACGTACAATAATCACTATACTGAAAAAGTCCCCCAATTTAAAATAAGTTGTTTCATTTTAAAGAACCATTGGAAAGAATATACTTATAGTTGGTTCTGGTTAATAGCCAAAGCAAACTCTTATTTTTTGTTTTTTTTTGCAGTTTTTGGCAGGGTCCCGGTTTGAACCCGCTACCTCCGTTATATGGGACCGGCACCTAGCTCCTTTGAGGTCCCAGGTGCCACCCACCAAAGCAAACTCTTAAGAGGTAAAAGATCACGTTACCAATGAGATTGCATGTGTACCTCACTCAGCCTTTGGAAGAAATCAGACTGAACACTCTGAAGAATTATGACTTTAAGTTATAATTGGGTAAAACTGGCTTCTGTTTTTTTGTAAAACAGTATGCACCGGAATCATTAGCAAATCATTTGATAGAGTTCAAGATGCACTACGTCCCAAAATACGGCATCCTGGCCTTTGTGCAGCGGCAGCCCTCTGACCTCCCTCATCCTCCCCTTCCACAGCAGACCACAAAAACATTCCCTGAATGTCCCCTTTGAAGCGAGTCACAAGATCCTCATTCCAGAGGTCCTCTACCTGTACTCAAAAGAAAGGATCTTACCTTCTAAGACGGTAGACCCCAACCGCTGTGGCACCAGGGATCAGTTTCATGGAAGATAGTTTTACCACAGATGAGGGATGGGACATCGGGGGATTTGGGACAGGCAGAGCCCAAGAAGTGACTCTGAGCTGTTAACACTGATGAAGTTTCGCCTGCTGGCCTGACCTCTCACCTCCTGCGGTGCAGATGGTTCCTAATAGACCATGGATGGACCAGCACCTTTTTAGACCCAGGGACTGGTTTCATGGAAGATCATTTTTCCATAGACTGGGGATATGGGTGGGAGGCTCGGGGGGGTGATGCTTGCAGCCTGGTTCCCCACAGACCATGGACCAGCACTGGTCTGCAGCCTGGGAGTCAGGGACTTCAGCTGTAAGATGCAGAAACACCCAGAATAACCCACACAGGCCTCGCCAAGTTCCTTTTGGTTTATTATCTTTGGTTCTCTAATCATAGTTCTCCACATCTATCCACTGTTTCATCAAACTTTGTATAAAAAAATTACGACTTTCCCTGTTCCTGTAGGTCTTTATGTCTGAAGGCTCCTTGACCCTTTGAAACTTAGATTAAATAAACTCTTGTGCTTTTCTCTTGTTAATTTGTCTTTTGTTAGAGACATCTCAGCATAAACACAGTGATGGCTAAGAAAGGAAATCTCTTCTTTATTTATATTGGGAATTGATACGCCCAGAATCCCATTTCTTGTACAATTGTTTATGAGATGAAACTATATTACATTAAATAGGCTAAAAAGTTTATGAAGTCGTTTTAGGATATTTCGAGTTTAACCTATAGGGCGTGAAATTTGATTTTTGCCAGCTGGGACTAAATAAGATATTTCTGAATATATATGCCTGCATTTTGTGTCTTTATTCAGAAGTTTAAGATTAAGGAGGAATAGATAGAAATTGCCTTTTACAAGTAAACAGAAAAGGTAAGAAGAGTTAGTTTTGAAAATTTTACCCTCAAATCATAACTAGATTCTCTCCACTAATTCTTTTTACAGTTTTTGGCCAGGGCTGGGTTTGAACCCGCCACCTCTGGTATATGGGGCCAACGCCTTACTCTTTGAGCCACAGGCACCGCCCCACTAATTTTTTTAAAGGCTATAAATAAGAGCAATTTTAAACACTAGAGTGAGTCTTATTCTCACAAAGAATTTGGAAACAGATGAATTACAATAATTAAATGTTCCCATTTTCATAACACTTCATTAAATTTTCATTATTTAGATATATTGACAGAGCATATTAATAATAGAATATTGAACTTGATTTTTTACAACTTCTTCTGAGCTTAGAAAAACAGAATGATAATCCTGTCAGGGAAATGGTATTCTTACATTGATCTTTCACTAATATGTTTATGAACGTAACATAGGACAAGGAACTTCTTAATAAAATATTTTTGTGAGAGTATTATATGTTCTATATCAACTTCTAAAAACTCCAGAATACAATGGTCTTTCTTCCTGACTCGAGATGTAGACGTCCTACAGGGAGTTTCCCGAGTGTCTTTTGTAAACTAATTCCATGACTCAGGGTGTATATGTGTGTTTGTGAGTGTGGTGGGGGTAGCGGCTTCAGGCTTGGGGCTGGTCTTCAGAAAGACCAAACGACATGAACGGTTATCAAGGTTACCAACGTATCCCAAAAGGTACATTAGCAATTCCATAAAGTATGATTTATAAAAATGTTATAATATACGATATATTTCATTTTTCGGAAGATAGCTAAATAAATAATTGTTTTTAAGCTATGTGTATCTTAACATTGTTTAAAGAAAAAAATATTGTTGCTCAGGTAATTTTTAGTTTAGGTAATTTTATTCACGATTAATTTTTCTCCAAATCACATGACTTATCTTGTTTCTTCAACTTATGAAATTACACAAATCTTACTAACTAGGTGTGACTTGTTAATAAAGTCTTTGGACAGTTGGTTTTCTAGAAGGCATATGCTCTCATGTGTTAGGTGAGAAGCGGGGACACATTGCCTTAGGGAATCTCATCACTGTGCTAACCCCATAAAAGTGTTTATTCTAACACAAACCAGGATGCTCCAGCTGCTACGTGACTAGGCTGCATGTAACATCTTACTGCTCCTGGGCTGTCAGCCTGTGCAGTGTGTTACTGTACTGTGTAGGAAGAAACTGTAACACAGTGGTTAAGTATCTGCGTATTTAAACATCTGTAAACACAAAAAGTACAGTAAAAATGCAGTATTACGGTAAGAAGTAGTACACAATAGTATGGTCCGTAATCTCACGGGACCACTGTCATATATGCATCTACTAGTGACTATATGTCTGATACCCACATAAACGTGTATGTATGCACATTCATACATATAGATATAAAATAGATTTTATGACCAGAATATCAATATTGTAAGTAGTATATATTAATATAATGGAAAAACAATTTTATTTATTTATTTATTTTAGAGACAGAGTCTCACTTTGTCACCCATCGTAGAGTGCTGTGGTGTCATAGCTCACAGCAACCTCCAGCTCTTAGGCTTAGGCAATTCTCTTGCCTCGGCCTCCTGAGCATGAGTAGCTGGGACTACAGGCCACAATGCCCAATTATTAATTTTTTGTTTGTTTGCAATTTGGCTGGGGCCAGGTTTGAACCCTCCACCCTTGGTATATGGAGCCGGCGCCCTACTCACTGAACCACAGGCCCCGCCTGGTAAAAACAATTTTAAAACAATCTTGTAATCATGTTTTATTTTTCAAGATTACATAAATTTGTTTTCCATAGAGTTGGGTGTTTCCGGACACACTGAATACGTAGCATTTATAAATCATGATAATTTATTGCATTATTCTGAAGACAAACATCGGCTGGTTGGTCACTAGGTCAGCAGATCTCCGTGACAATTTCAACACATCTAGGAGAAACTGGTCTTCATGCTTTGTCTCTGACAGTGATTCCAGCCAGTATGCCACAAAATTTTTTAAAGATCATCAATTATTTTCAAAAGAAGTTCAAAGCACTGTCAGTATATCCTTTTTTTAAAATCTTCTTTTTGATTAACATAATTTAAGTGTGCCACAGACGTTGGCACAGATGTTCATGACACAGTGTGTCATGAAATAAGAAAAAGCAAAAAACTTCATCCATTTGGAGGAATGAACTGACCAGAGGGGCTCCCAGGGAAAACCAGTGACACGCCAAGGGGGGGTCCCCCAGGGTTTGGACCATGATAGATAATTGGTCTCCAAAGACTGATCAATCCGAAAAGGTAGACAACACACAAAGTGGAGATATTGTGGAGGCCTCGGTAGAGGGCAATTCACCCTCAAAACAGCAGGTCCCCCCTTCACAGTAAAAATCACACAGGGCTGTGATAGTGACAAACACATGACAACCCCCAGAAATAGCCTTAAGGAACAAAAAAGGGGAGAGTTCACACTGAGGAATTCTCCACCCCTTTTCCAACAAAAACCATGAATATTTCACTTCCCACTTAACATAAAATTAGGGAACCAGCATAAAATGAGAAATGTGGTTAAAGTTAGGGTCTTCTCCCCTCGTGGGGCTGACCTGTGCCCTCTCCCCTCATGGGGGCTGACTCATGCCTTCTCCCCTTGTGGGGGCTGACCTGTGCCTTCTCCCCTTGTGCAGGCTGACCCATGCCTTCTCTGGACTGTCCTGTGCTTTTAATAAACTGGCACTTGGCCGGCTCACACTTGCCTATTCTGCTCATTCATTCTGTCACTCAGCACCAGTGACATTCCACGGTCCTGGGAGCCGAGAACCTGGGAACACGGGGACCTGGCACCTGTCTCCACATCTAACACTTGCCCTTCCCTCTGTGGGGAAATGATGGTCTTGGGGATAACTACTTCAGATTAATTCAGATGACTAAGCTCTCCCACAGTCTGGGAGACAACAGTAATCTGTAAAGAAGAGAAGGGGCTGCTAAATTTTTATCTTTTCATGATTAAGAAGACGTTTTTCCCTCAAGTAGCTTTTTAGTCTTTCTTACCCTTAGACAGCAGTGGACTCTCCTACATTTGATATAAACCTAATTACGTACGGGAAAAGTAAAACTATAATTTACTTCAAGATCAAGTATTTTTTTTTTTTTTGAGATGGAGCCTCAAGCTATCCCCCTGGGTAGAGTGCCATGGCATCACAGCTCATAGCAACCTCCAACTCCTGGGCTCAAGCAAGTCTCCTGCCTCCGTCTCCCAAGTAGCTGGGACCACAGGCGCCCACCACAACGCCCAGCCAT
>CAUYQV010159519.1:0-31808 GCA_963574575.1 Galagoides demidoff | reverse complement strand
ATACAAATGCTCAGATGCTCAGTGAGTAGTAAAATGCATGTAAGACTTTTATTTTAATTAAATCATAGCTGTGTAAATTAATGCAGTCATGGGGTAGAGTGTGCTGGTTTTATATACAATTTGAAATATTTTCATCAAACTGGTTAACATAGCCTTCATGGCATTTTCTTAGTTATTGTGTTAAGACGTTTATATTCTGCATTTAGAAAGATTCTCATATACCCTTGTAAGATGGACCATAGGTGTGGTCCCACCAATCACCCTCCCACCACCCATCCTCCCCCCATCCCCTCCCTCTCCCCATCCCTATATTCTTGGGCTATAGCTTTTGTTTAAAACTTATAAACTAGTTTCATAGTAGGGCTGAGTACATTGGATATTTTTTCTTCCATTCCTGAGATACTTTACTAAGAAGAACATTTTCCAGCTTCATCCATGTAAACATGAAGGAGGTAAAGTCTCCATCTTTTTTAATGACTGCATAGTATTGCATGGTGTACATATACCACAGTTTATTGATCCAATCATGGAGATTATTTGTTTTTTGCCATTGAGTTTTTATGATTCTAGTTATTAATCCATTTATAGATGCACAGCTTGCAATTTTTTTTTTTTTTTTTGAGACAAAGTCTCACTCTGTCACACTGGGGTTGAATGCCATTGTGTTATAGCTCATAGCAACCTCAAACTCTTTGGCTCAAGATCTTCTTATCCCAGCCTCCTAATTAGCTGTGACTACAGGTACCTGACAAACACCTACTAATTTCTCTATTTTTAGTAGAGATAAAGTCTTGCTCTTGCTTAGGCTGGTCTTGAACTTCTGAGCTCAGGGAGTCTACCCACCTTGGTCTCCTGGAGTGCTAGATTACGGAATGAGCCACCATGTCTAGCAATTTGCAAATACTTCTCATTCTGTAGGTTGTCTCTTCACTCTGTTGATTGTTTGCTGTGCAGAAGCGTTTTAGTTTGATGTAATCTCGTTTATTTCTTTTTGTTTTTATTGCCTGTGCTTTGAGGTCTTAGTCAAAAAATCTTTTTTTTTTATTCTTGTGTACAGATTTCATTGAAGTTTTATATGTAGAAAAAAATAAACTGGCTTTAAAGGGAAAAACATGAGAGTTATAATAATTTAAAAGACACTATTAAAACAAAGATTATTATCACTAGTTATATTGGATGAAATATTTTTAAATTTCTGAAAATCATATCTGAATAGTTCAGTAAATATATCTAGAATACTTTTAATTTGAGATCTTATTTTAAGCTCTTAATGAAATTCAGGAAAGATTAAGACTTTCTAAATTTTTAAGGTCACTGTAATGACTAACTCCAAAGTCTAAAGTAAGAAAGAGAACTCTGATGTCTTTTTGTTCTTTCACACAAGTTACTTAAGACATTCACTTTTTACATGGTGGGGTTTATGTAAAACTTAGCCAACACATTTTTTCAAAATTAAAATATGAGAAATCTATAAAATCCCCTATTGTGCAGTAAAAGTTAATCTTTTATTGTGTATTTATCAACCAGAAAACTCAGGATTTTGAGCAATTCAGTTGTTGTCTTTTAAAAATGGCATCTCTTGAAATAGTGATAATCAGTTTATGTCATTTAAAACTGAATTTTACTTTTTAGACACAGAAACTGCTTTGAGAAATATCTATGGTTAAATATCAAAAACAGATGGTAAAACTACATGGGCCTAGTCCAGATGTGAAATTTGCATTATTTTGTAGGTAGATACAGCACCAAAATACCCTTAGTTACAAGGGAGAATAATTATGCTTCCATTTCCTTTGTGACGTGCCAAGATAAATGTGTTTCCCAATCAGTCATGGGCACGTGTTTCCAGGTGTACAGCCACATGCAACTTCCTGGCAGCAGGGGAAATGAATCATCCCCTTTTTACTATCCTCCTCCACCTAGGCAATAAAATTTTCCTTAAAAGTGTGACCTAATGGAAAAGGTGTTAATTAATTTGGATCAGTAAAAATAATGATGTGATTTAAAATGTATAGAATGCAGAGTGAGTTTTCATAAGCTCAATTGACTACCTTTTACATGTATTTTTATTTCAAGAACTCTGTCACATTACCTAACATTCCTCTATAAAACAATTTCATAGCTGCTATGATAAGCATGGCAAATAGAACAGTTCCTTTGGTGTTGTAATAGGGGAGAGAAAAAGTTGGAAAAATTCCTGTGTAGGTAATTATATTGATAATGTTAAGAATTTTTCCCATGACCTTTCTTACAATGTTTTCTTCTCCAATAGTAGCTTTGGATTTATGAAAATAACAACCTCTCACATCCAATAATTGCCACTGATTTTATAATAACGTAAGAATATTGCCTTTAATAATCATCTCTAGCATGGTGATTGACTCCACACATTAATATATTAGAGTAAGAATTGTATTTTGAGGGACATTAATGTCTAAAGTTTGGACCAGGAAGGTGATAAAATCTCAAAGAATACTTGAATTTTAATGTGCTGTTGTACCCCAAATAGCATGGGTAGTAATAATGATTGCTAATATATGAAACTTGTTTTTTTTTTTAAATCAAAGTGCAAATATAATGAGTTTTGCTCTCTGATATTACTTTCTTGGGGACTATGCAATCCGTCATTGTTCAGAAAGTTACACAGTGCGAAGAACATATCATTGAGATGTATAATGTTTGTAATCCTGCTCTTCGATTGATAAATCATGTCTTGTGTTGATGAAAGCTAAGAAATGAATTGCTTTGCTTTGACCTTGGGGGTCTGACATTAGTCAGTTTGTCTATTAGATTTGATCCAGTGTTCTTCTCACTTCATTTATTCCTTCTGTTTTGTAGAGTTGGAAATGGTAGACTTAGAGGAAGTCAGTAAAGCTTGATATCATCAGTCATTTTTGAAGAACAGGCTATCACCATGCTCTGAATAATCAACTTTAATAGAAGGTTTAAATAATCAGAGTGTCATGTTTAATTAATACTTTGCCTGCTTCCAATTTATATTAATTGATGCCTCAAAGTCATCACACCTTGTACCAATGATAACTTCAAAGAAGAGAAACTTGTTCTGGGAAAAATGCCCAAAGACCCTTAAGGCTGTGTGTTCAATCAGATTGGTCCACGCATGGTTCACAAACAATCACATTATTTCCATTCAGTTCAGAATTTAATTTCCATTAAATTCTTAGGATTTGTAGTATTTGGTTTTATTGACTGTTTCATATCTTATTATATAATAAGAAGTTATTGTATCATAAGGTTTTATAAGGCCTGCTGCTTATAGAACACATAAAAGTGTTAATCTGATTAAAAACACAAGAAGACAAACAAAATCTTGTTCAAATGTCTGCCGCAAACTTGTATGACTAGAGACTAAAAGTTAATTTGAAGTGTTTTATCTTACATTTTGGTATCTTAAGGATGCAGCTTTCTGAGAGAGACAAATCTTTTTCTTCATATGCTTTAGATATTTCTCACTTAATAGTTGCTAGAAAATACTATGTTTAAATGGATAGAGCTGAAACATATTCTTCTTAGCAAAGTATCTCGAGAATGGAAGAAAAAGTATCCAATGTACTCAGCCCTACTATGAAACCAATTTATAAACACCCACGTTTCCATATGAATGTATAACCCAACTATAGTCCAAGATGAAGGGGAAAGAGGAGAGGAAGGGGAAGGGAGTGGGGAAGATGGGCAGAGGGAGGGTAACTGGTGGGACCACACCTATGGTGGATTTTACAAGGGTACATGTTAAATCTACTAAGTGTAGAATATAAATGTCTTAACACACACACACAATAGTTGCAGAAAATTGTATCTAATATCTTGACTATATATGTACAGATTACAGCAGTATTAATATGCTGTGATTTTTTATTACAAGGTGGTATTGACATACTCTTAGAATATTTCCAAAGTTTCTATTACAAGTATTACAATGATATGTGTTTTTAAAATATATAAACAAATTTTCACAGAAAGTTACCTCAGTATGAATGAATTTATATAGAGAAATCTGGATTATTAAACAGATTTACTTTATACAAGTATTTGCCAAAAGAATCTCTTAAAGAGTGAATTAAATTGTGAAATCGAATTTACATCCATGTTTACAAAGATACTCACTTTGACAAAATGAGGCGTCTCTTTATTAATAAAAATAAAGCATCATTAGAATTATCTTAAAATGTGACACTATGTTTCTTCAATTGTTGAAACAGTTAATAACCTAAATTAGAATCATTCTATGCTGTGCTTTTCTTCTGGAAACGTATATGAAGCTTGGTAGATACATTTTTAAGTGTTTCACAGTGGGAGTAGAATTATACTGGTTGAGCCACTGAGGCAGACAAAAAGGTCAATATTTGTTTGGCCACATGTCACAGAGAAGAGATGATTTTATATTCATAAAACAAGGTCACCAAATTGCTCTTCCCTGCCTTTGTTCAGTCTAAAAATTTCTCACTGGTGAAACATGTGGTTCACGTACCTTGGGATCAAAATTCTTGCATTTCTCAGCTTCACATATGCATAAAAAATACATTTGGCTCAAAGACAGTTTGTTCATGTAAGGCTGAAGTGTCAAATAAGTGGTGCAGAAATTATAGGATTATATTATAATATTTTATCATGAGGTAATCAGAGAAGACAGATATTAATCCTTCAAGTGCTTTATGGAAGCCATTTAGCATTTTTTTTTTTTTTAATTTTGAGGATTCCAACCCTGTCATGAGGCAATGTTTGAAGGGCAATTCTTTTGAATGTTTTACCTCTTTCCATATTGATTGTTCTGATTTCTAATTTTAATATTAGAAATTTATGTTTTGAATCTAGAATAATAAACTCAATTACACTGGTTGATTTAACTTTACCCTATGTTTTTATTCCCTTTAGCCCTTACCCCCAAAGAAAACAGAGTAGTAAAATGAGTAGAAGGATAGACTCACAGAATTTCATAATGTGAGGGCACCTTGGAGATCATCTAATTTAGTTTTTAAACCGGATGCACAAATGTTGTCCATAACATCTTTAAACAACAGTAATTCATGAGAGGAAGAATTTGGCCATAGCTTCCTTAAACTGGGCTGCTAATCTTTTTCACTTGCTTATGCTGACTAACAAGCTGCTAATTACTATGACCATTTCAAGTTTAGATAAATTGTTGGTTGGGTGGCATAAGTAGGGCAGATCAAATGTCTCAGACTGAAGTTAAGTGCAACCCAAATGAGGAGTTAAATAACACATACCAGAGATTCCCCAGTTAGAATCCTTCTGATCTGAAAAAGAAAAACCTTCCACAAATAGAAATACTAAGTCAGTGTTAAGACTGTCTCCTGCTTTTGAATCGACCCTTCTGTAGCTCCCCTCACATTTTTAAGTAAAAATACACATAAGTCAACTTCATTCTCTTATCTATATCTGCATATGAAAGCTCAGGAGTGTGCCTAAAATGTGGCTCATTTGTAAATTTTAATTCTGGGTCATACTTGGTAAAAAACCTTGTTAGAGCACTAACATCTAGTCCATGCTGCTTGGGCAAATTCATTCATGCAAATTCAATGTTTTCTAAGTTTCTCCCTGAAAGAGAATAACGTCACATGTGATTCATTATGGGCAGAGACAAGATGTATCCAGGTTATATTTGCGTACACTGTGCACTAGAATCATTTTGATAATTCTGTTCTAGTCACATTCAAACATTGACTCAGCTTATTGATTTGCTCAGGACAAGGAGCAACTTTTAATTTGTATAGGCACAAGCTAAAATTGTATTACCAATATAAACATCTAAAATGAACCAAATGAAGTTGAGACTTCCCAGGGAAGAAAAGATTTCCTTCGCTTCTCAGGGCTAGAAAAATAGCCATTTACTGAATCTTTGAAAATAGTACTGGTTCAGGAAATCAAAATTCTAATCTTGTCTCTTTTTAACTAGCTGTTTGACCTTGGACAGACCTCTAAATTGCTTCGGAATCTTTGTTTACCACTTTTAAATGGAGGATAATAATCCCTATATTATAGTTCTCCTGGGGTGGTGAGGATAAAATATGTGAAATCCAAAAATGTTAATGAGTTTGACAAGGAATATACAAACACCATCTGCAACCAAAACCTATATTCTTCGAAGATTAGAATATTTTATAATCTTTGAAAAAAATTAGAGGATTAGCATAATTGTTTTATGAACGGGGGAGGGTGCCTTTTCTACACACATGACCTATTAATCAGCTTGAAAAGTTGTTCTGCCTCATCAGCAAAGTACCCAATTATTAGTAGTTAAAAGGATCAGAAAATGATGAGAATTGCTGTTTATTTTATAGTCTACTAACCTCCCTCAGGTGACAATGCTCACACATCACAATCAGAATTTCTTAGCAGTTTTTTTTTTCCTCTCGAAGCAAATATTTGTATGCCCACACCCATACTGTCTTTGTCACACCGTCGGCCGATCGTGCTGATAGCACGGATGGACTGTTTGTACTTTTACTGTGGCCACCTATTTTTATGTTCAATATCTTACCTCGAAGCTCCTTTATGAATTCTGACAAACAAGGTGTTGATCTGAGTGTCTGGTATGGTGAGTTTAACATTTTATTTTTGCTTTTACTCGAGAAAATTAATGAATCACATAGTAAAAGCCTAATAGAAGCCTCTTGGCCCACAGAGGTTTACAGACCATTTTGTATCTTTTGTGGGCGTATATGATAAAAATAGTAAATAGAATGAGGGAGTCATTATTTCATTAGCTCATCTGTAGCCTCACAGGGATTAGCAGATCAGGATTTGTGAACTGGAGTAAGGCATTTCTTTTCTTCTGCTCTGCTGGAATGTTGACTGGATACCTGTTCTCACATGGTAGAGATGCCCTTTTTGGAAACACCTTACCAGGGGAAGCAGCAATGATCTCAGTCTCAGAGTTAGGCATTTCTAGTCTCCAATAGTGGAGGCTGTTTTTCAAGAACACGTAATATTTCTACAATTGGCGTAGTTTTTTATATCAGATGGTTTTCCTGGATAACTATTGACCAATCGGTGTGCGGTGCTACCTTTCTTTCCTTTTCTTATTCTCTTTCTTAAAATTATAGAAGCGGAATGGATAGCTCTGTGACAAAAGCTTAATAATCAATACTGATGCGCATTAGCGGAGAATGCGGCGATCAAAAAATACAAAGGCCATAATTTTAAATATGATGCTATATGGAAAATGGTTTATAAGTTAAGTTTATAGGCTAGCACTTAAATAGGCCATGCTATGTAGAAACTGAAGCTTATAATATATAGCCATAGAATGCAAAGGGAGAGATTAAAAATAGAATGCATGATTTTATGAGCAAAGTCATTTCTAGGGCTGGGTAGACTGCCCCTCACACAATGCTTTTCCTGGACATCCCAAATCCCATGTCTTCCAAAGCTTCTCTCCTATTGGTTTTTCATGATGACATTGCTCCTTCCTTCCTGACCTTTTACTGTTACGGTCAGTCTCTTAGGGAGAGGACGTAGTCATGTCTCTGAATTCCAAAACTATTTCACTTTTCATATTACCTGTGTGTAAAAATAGTTCTCTACCTACTTGTACTTCTTTCCATTCATATGTTAACTCATCTCTGTTTATTAGGCTAATTTATGGTCACAATTGAAACCACAATACATTTGACCTTCATAGAATAAATCACAAACACTTGGGATGGTAGGGTTAGAGGGAAAGTACCATCAGATTTCCAACCCTTTTATTTTAAAGATAAATGGAAGCCCTAGAGATGGATTAATTTGCTTATATTTACAAGTTAAAATCCTTTCTAGTACTCTTTCTAAAGACTTAGTGTTGTTGAATACAAATCTGAGAGAGATGGCTATGGTGAGATTTTAGCCTTGAAATTGGCTGGGAGAAAATGTAATCATTAGAACTGACCTATGTGTCATTTCAGAATAGAACAAAACTGCTTTTAAAAATGTGTAAGAGCATTAACATTTGCCTGCATTCGACTTTCTAAAGCTGTTATTCAAACAGATAATGAAGGAGGTTGCTAGGCTAGTTGAAGTAAGTAATCTATTTCAGGTCATTTACTGAAGGTCATTTTGTTACAATATTAAAACAGAAACTTTATGATTATGAAATGCTGTAATGTTCCCATATTATAAGGAAATAGCTTCTTTTATTGTCTGTAAACTTCTTTAAAGATACACTGGCCCTTAAAATAGGTTTGAAATCTCTTTGGGGGGCAATATTTAATTTTTCTGTTATTGATGTTGTCGAACAATCAAAATCTCAATTTGTATATTCTGGCCAGAGGCAAGAAAAAGGGAAATTGATATAGAAAACAAAAATTAATTTTTCTTTCCAGCCAGAAAAAGACCAAAGAAATGAGTGAGGTAGATGGCAAGGAGAAGTCTTGGTTTGAAGATACTGTTCTAGAGCTGATTGGGGTCTGGTGGAAAAATATTAAATGTGTTTTCAATGTATGGAAGCATTTAGCTATGTTATCCTCATCATGTAGTGTCCTCTTGCCAAGGAGAGGTGACCGAGTGGCAAATATTGGGAGAAAGCAACTACAAATTGAACTTGTGGTGTCTTTATCTAACTCACAGAGCTGTTTGTCTTTACGCCAAACCACAACCTGAACTCTGAACGTCTGCGAGGGAGAGAGCTTTAGTTTGGATACCTGGGTACTTTTCAAACCATTGATTTTATGATTCAAGCCCGGGACTAGGCAGAGCAGGTATTTCCCGTTCTCTAAAAGGTGGTGTTAATACTGCTCTGTGATTGTGATTTCTACAGCGACAGCTAGGTGGAATTCCCTTACCTCCTAACCCTGACTTTTCTACCATGTCTCTGATCCAGGGCAGTTAGAAACTCAGGACATCCTAATTATCTTCTTCCTGTATTTCTCCTACCAGACACCTTTTGTTTATTCTATTTTTAAATGGCTGGGCCACAAATCACCTAGTAGTTGTGATCCATTTATCCATTTAGTAATGTTACAGGAAGGAACATTTGTATATTCTGTACCCTCTTAGAAGAAGTCAACGTAAAATTTTATGATTTTCATGGTTATTATACATATATATATATTCAAGTAGTTGTATATATAGTTCTGTGAATCAATCCTTCACTACATGTTATAAAAATGGCAATAAACAGAGTTTCTAAAGAATACACATTAGCACAAATAGCATGCCTTCTCCTCCTTGCCATCTTTCATCTTTTTGAACTAAGTATCTGTAGGAAAATATTTGAATCATATTTTTATAAATCTGAGATACTTGCTACTTTCCACACAGCATGACAATGGCGATATTAGCTTATTTCATGAGTAGGCTTTGTTTTTCCCTGGTGGGTCTACCATACGTGGTACATTCTAAACTATGCATAAAAATTCACCACGAAACACACTGTGGTGTTCTTTCTACTCCAGTGGTCACCAAGGAAGCTCCGTGTCTCGACAGGGAACATCAGCTGCAGCATATTCCTGAGTGAGCCTTACTTGTGCTTCTTTTCCTTCCTACTGAAAATCATTTGGATTTGACATAATTTCAGCCTCTAGTTCTTCTTCATTTCTCTAGATGTGTGAGCTCTCCTCCTGTCCATGGCTCTGCTACCCTGTTTGTTTGCACCCGACTTCCCGCTGATGGCTGCCAGCTGATCACACCACGCTGTTTCTGTGTTTTATAGAGAAACGTTCATGTGTGGCTGCTGTGTTTGATATTAAATCTGAGATGAACTTCAGGAGGTTTCCTGCTTTTTATTAAAAATAATTTTGGCTAGGGGCAGTGCTATCCTGTTCATAAATCAGGTGTTCTCTGAGATTTAATAATTTAGAATTCACATGAGGATTTGATAGAATAAACATTTCCTTTCTCTGTTTAAGCTTCCTCTTCACTTTCCTTTTTATTTTTTTAGTCCTTCTCTTTATTTATTTTATTTTTAAATCTTTCTTTAGGGAGATTTCTACAGATTTCTCTCGTGGCTGTGATGATAACATAAAAAGAAAAATCACAATGATCACTTAGTTTGGTTAAAGTTTAAATTCAATGAGTTTTGTGTCTTCAAATCACTATTAGAAGTGTGCTTTTGTTTTAGTTGTTTAATTTTTTTTTTAAATCTGAAGTTGTGCCTTCCAAGTAGTTATTGTCTCTCCCTATTTTAACGAACCATTTATTTTAGGGATGTCCTAGAAAGGAAAGGCTGATAAAAAGTAGAAATAAAAAATTAAGATTAAAAAATAAGAGAAGCCAAAGCAGCCATAAACCTTTTCTGTATGTGGTTATAAGCTACATACAAAGCAGAGTTATTCCTCAGGATGACAAACAGTCCTGTCAACTCTTCTCAGAAAAGTTTCCACTAAAGACTTAGAAGAAATACTTAGAGCATACTTCATGACATGCAGTGAACACTCCTAGTTCATTTATAGACTTGAGTAAGAATGGATACACAAAGATATTTGAAAACACTATGAGGAGTCAGGTGTTTTGCTTATTTTCATATAAAAACAGTAGGTAATGGTGAGAACCAGCTTGGGAGGCCTGATTAAAAAAGGAGGAACGATTTCTCTGAGGGGGGGACTTTGATCTGACACTAACGGACAAGATGGGGACAACCATGTGAAGATCTGGGGGCAACAGTGTTCCCGGGAGACAGTCCTCTATGTCTTGTCCTATTTGAAGTTTAGATTCCATGAGAAGATGAATTTTTGTGTGTGTGTTGGGTGATGTCTTTATCCCTTTACTTTAGTAATGTCTACCATATAAAGGAGATTTAATAAACTTTGGTTCAATGAATGAACTCTACATAAATGGTGTCGTAGATGGAATTTATGATATCTTTAATAACTTTACAGCATGTGCCCCCCCCCGAATTAAGATGATGTATAAATATTTTCTTAGAATAAAGTTTGATAAAAGGCAAAAGTATAAGGTATAGTGACTAATGGAGACATTGTATAGATATGGTAATATGGTTGATGTCTGTGGCCTTCCAAAGTTCTGACCTGATCCACAGGCAGCCATCTGCAAATGCCGAAGAGTGGGCAGACCATTTATCCTTTAAACTATCTTCCATAATGACCATTTCTTTCCAGCCAGGCTGGCACTTTGAAGTTGTAACAACGGAAGATACTTTGATGTGCTGTATCCCTGCTTGAGGACAGAATCTCATCTTTAGAAGATAGGAGTAGAGAGATTATAAAGTTGGCATCCTATTCTTCTCTCTTTTGAATGACAGAGCAAAGCAAAGGCATGAATTTCCTTAGAAAGCTCTGGTACATGATCAAGTGTTTAACTGAGTTTTCAAAGAATTCTGTCAAACAATCTTTATGGATTAACTTTTTTGCTAAAATTATTTACTTACAAATTATTAGTAAAATTATTATAAATAAAATAATTTACTTATGAAATTCTCAAGGAAATGGATTTTAGATTTTATTGATTTAATACCCTCTTCAGCTGATGGGGAAGTGTAATCTCAGTGATGTGTTTCTGCCAGTGACAGAGACATGACTAAGCCTGGCCTTCAGATTGGGGCCTGGAGACTCTTCCTTGATTCTATGAAATCAGGTTAAAACAAATATCAAAGACAAAGCATTAGAGGAAAAGATGCCTCCAAAAGGCAGTTTACATTGGGATGGTGTATACAGAAAGTTTTATTGGTTATAGAAACTTGGAGGAATGGAGCTGAGGGAAACCATGGAAGAGAAAGGAAATGGATATGTGTGTATTTCTGTACTACTTCTGTTTCCTATGGGCAGACAGACCCTGAGCCACTGGGGGGTGCACTTGACTAGAGAAAATAGTCCCTAGAGAGAGTTGTTTATGAATCTTTGCAGTCTAAGAAAGACATTAGTGAATATAAAATGAATGTACAAAAGCTTATTTTTCAACTTTAGAGCTGAAAGATAAAAGATCACATTTCCACTGCTGCTGGGAATATGAGTCATCATGATCTCTGCCCCCCACATTGGTACACAGTCAGTAATATGGAGTACAGAAATTACAGTAAATCAGTGGTTATGAGTTTGAGTCTGAGCTTTAGAGTCAAACTGATCCAGATTGAATTTCTGGCTGCAGTCACCTGTGTGACCTTCAGCCTGTCAATGAAGCTCCTGGAGTGTCTGTTTTTTCATCTTTAAAGTGGGGGATAGTGCCTACTGTTTGTCTAATATGAAATATTACACATGAACCAACATAAATAATGTCAGATGCCTCAATATTGATTTTTAAGAACCCATTCTGCATTGTTAATATTTTCACCATGGTAAACCTAAAATCATTGTAAACGTAAAATTGTGGTAAAAGTCAATTAAATTTCTTTTTGAGATACTTGACTGAAGGATAAAGAAAGCAAACATTCGGATTTGAGAAATCCAAGGGAAACCTCCTGAGTGGATAATTGAAAACATTTGGAGAATAGGGTGGTCGAATATAGTTTCACTCCCTGGCTCAGGAAGTGTTTCCAATCTAAACAAAGGAAATGAACTTCATGGCACCCTACACCACCTACTTTTGCAAATAAATTGACATGCAACTTGAGGCCATAGAACCATTTTGGGGGTCATTTGTTCACCAAATCCCCCCATTTTGTTATTCTATATACTTTCAAATTTGCGTCTATCTTGACCTAGCAATGTGCAAATTTTAACGCTAAAAGGATTTCTGAACAAAAGGATGTAAAAATATAGGCATTTCCATGGATGAGTATGGATCAATTGTGTCTCCACACTTGTCTGGAATTATTTTTTAAATAATCCGGAAAACACTAAAAACATCATAAATGTAGACTTTGGGGAATCACTTTCAACAGGTACATACTAATGGGGGGTCAGAAATCATTTATTTTATGTTGCCTTGTTCTTAGCATGAGAGCATATTCATTTACCATTACAGGTCTCATTCTGTGTCCTTGAGCAAAATTAAGGACAGTAGTGCTTTGATAAATGGACAGCCTGAGGAGAGGAGAGGAAGGGTTTGTAGGAGGATCTGCTATTGTAAGAGCCTTTGTGACCTTTCCTCGGGAGCTGTCAGCTGTTCCAACCAGGAGTCTCATAGTCACTTTCTTGACAATGACATATTCTCTCTCTAAACTGGCAGGGTGCTCAGCCCATCAGCTCTAGTTTTTCCTCATCCTCACCTTTCCCTCTGCTCCACTAAGCTGCCATGTCATTTCCTCTGTGGCTCTGCCATGTGGATTTACCACTTTAAAGCCAGGCCACAGCTATTGGCTCCCCTATCAACTTTGTACTTTTCCTACTAACATTAGATTTATTTTCTAAAATTATTTTCTATCATTTCCTTTGGGAGTATGGATAAAGATTTGCAAACTTATTTTCAACTTTAGGGTCAAATTTGTGTATATACACCTATTTAAATATTCCTATATAGGCACTCTATAAAGCAAATTATATATTTTTTAAAGTATATTTTAGGAAGCCAACATTAGGTCCACAAAGTGACAAAGAAATGACTTATAGTATTTACAGCAGTGATTTTAAAACTATCTTGGAGCACCTGAGTATGTTCACGTGTTTTGTAAGGTATCAATACAAGACTAGGAACAGAGGACTTACCTAGTTGAAGTGACTGAGACCAAGATAGTCTGTAAGCCTGACCTCTGTCCACTTTCTGATTCCCAGAAGACCCAATTTGAAAGCCGATGTTGATTTGAACAACAGTGGATAGGAAGTAAAATGATTACTATGTAGTATTAATTAAACTTGCCATTGTTTGTCAGCAATATCGGAGTTGATCTTTGGTGGTAGAACTAGTAATTCTTTGCCTTACTTAAATGTCTCGTGTTTACCTGTTGCATTTCTTATCGAGCAGCTATCAGAAATGTGGCTGGACCAAGGTTATATGTGTTTAGTTGTAAGTATTATCAGTCTCTGTAAGATAAGTGCTTATGACTGAGGAAATTTCAACTCTGATCCTATTTACCGTGCTTCAGTGTGTATATTTATTTTATGTTGCCTTGTTCTTAGCATAAGAGTATATTCATTTAACATTACAGGTCTTCTTCTGTGTCCTTGAGCAAAACAAAGGACAGTAGTTCTTTGATCTCTATTGGATGATGGCAATCTTCAGAAGTACAAGAGACTTTATTTCAAAATAGTGAATAGTCAGTTCTTTGTTCTACAGGTGTTCCTAAGGTTGCCATGCATAGGAAAATGTAAAAATTCATATTATATTTCATATTTTTATATTTACATAGTGACACATAGAGAAATATTTTGTAAAATCTTATAATGAATATTTGGTAAATAAAGGTACATTTAGCTACAATTTCCCATTTTCTCTGTGTATATAGGAATGTATGTATGTATGGTGACCATTGGGGCATCCTGAATTTTTTGGAAGTTTAAATGATAATTTATTTTTCTCTATCCTGGCTTTTTTAGATTAAAATGTGTCTTTATTTGGTATTTTCATATGATGTATCATGTAAAAAATTATATATCATATACTGGCCTCTTACAAAACAAATAATATGCTATAAAATAAAATTTTATGAGGACCCATTTTAAGTCTAATTGAGACCCTTTTTAATTAATAAAAGGGCACAAAACAGTCTTGACATAATGAGGCCTTTTATTTTTAAATCAGTTGGAGTAATGCTAGCTGCTACAACAAATTAAATATAATTTCAATGGCTTTAAACAACAAAAGTTTATTTTTTAAATCATGTGACTGTTCATTGTTGGTCCGGATCCCTAGCTGGCTGGTAGGCTATCTTTCACATGCTGATTCTGGGTCCAAATTCCAGGAGTCCTTCCCTATTAGCTTCCAGCCAGCAAAAAGAGGTGATAAGGTAACCCACTTCTTAACCATGCTGGCCTTCAATTCACATATCTATTCACATTATGTTTACAAGAATGAAAGTTCACTCTTCATACAAAAGGGGCTGGGAAATATGGTTTCTGTCTGAGTAGTTGCTGCTCAAGAATAACTGATGCATTGGAAAGAGGAAAACAAACTTTTGGTGAATAGTTAATTGCCACAGCCATAAATCTAAATCTCAGAAATGCTATTATAAAAAATAGTTCACTGAGCTGTGGCATTATCTTTGTGTTCTATAGACCAAATCCTGAGGAAAATAATATAATTTTAAAAGAAATGTTATAAAAGCAAAATAACAAAATAGGAATTGAATATCAGTGTTTAATTTATTACTATTAAAATATTTCACTTTCTTCATTATTTAATCGCCAGCCTTTTATTTGAAACAAATTTTGTTTTTGTACACGAGCATTTATTTGTGTTTTTCCATGATAAACATGGATAACTGTAATATATCTGGAAGACACACTCTAAATCTTTGGAAAATGAGAAAAAATGAGATGCAGACAATGCAAATTTTTGTCTGTATGAAATGCAAACAAATGAAAATTTACTCTCAAGCTATATTTTGCTGAATAATTTTATTTATCCATGAATTTATTCAAATAATAAGTAAAAAGTAAGGGATAAAAATGTTTATATTTATGTTTCTGATTTCTTATTATTCTGTATTTCTGAGTTGTAAGTTTCTATTTTAGTTCATTTTTCTGTATGGTTTTGGCTAAAAGTGACCCTTTCTGCCTTTTTTCTTTGTGGTTTGGCCACACTCTTCGCCCTCATTTATGCATCCCTGTCCATTTTTCCACGAACTTCCTTTAGCCTTTCAGTCTTCTAATCTGTGTCTGTTCATCTCTTACCATTTCCCTACAGATCTCTCTCTATCTTCTCTTTCTCGTTTATGGAGTTCCTCGTCTATGGACAATGGAGAATGGTGAGATTAAGATTAGATATCCATGGTACTGAAATGTAAATGTCTCAGTAAAAACATCCATAGCCTTGCTATGGGGGGCAGGTGTTCAGTGCTAAAAATCAGTGGGATCACTGTATGTGTTTCTGTGACAATTTGTTCATCACATCCCTGTGTTCAGTCTTGTGCCAGAATTAACACTGAGCAAGAGCATGAACCATGAACCTTCAAAAATGTTCATGAATAGGTTTAGTCAATGTTTTCTTCCTCTTGCTACATTTTTTCTTTCAGTGACAACCTATTTCTTCCACGCAGCTACTTGCTCTGTCCCCTCAAATACTTTTCTTTTGTAAGTTTAGTAGTCCAATTCCCATTCATAGTAGAAAAGTAGAGATTTTGTCATAGCCTTAAATGACAATGACTCAAATCACAAAACACACAAAGACGTTTGTATGATTTCAGTCATCTCATCTGTAGTCTAAATTTTTCAAGTCTAGAAAACTATTTTTTTTGAACACTTATTTGTAAATCAGTTCTTGCTAGAAATGTCTGAAATCAGAGAGCCAGATAGGACAGTTCCATCCATGTCCAGAAGTCTCTAAGCAAGTTTAGTCATGTGAGCAAGAAGTCAGGGAAAAGAATTCTGTATATGTCAAAATGTACAGGAGAAAAATCATGCCAGTGAAAAATATGGGTAGCTTTTCTTAGAAATGTGTTTTTTTTTTTTTTTTGGCTGTAGCACATGACTGAAGTTTGAAAGGTAGTGTAACACAAATAGCAGTGGTAATAAGATAAGCAGAGTAATTCTGCAAAATGTAAATTGGTAGATCAAAAAGAGAGAAGAGATGTTTGAATCATTTCTGGGTCAGATCTATAGAAAAGGTTTCAAGGATCTCTACATGGTCACTATAAAGAAAATGTGACCTTTTTAATAAAATGTCTTTTTTTCCTTTGAGTAAATACCTGACAGTGGGATTGCTGGATCAAAAGGTAAGTTTACTTTTAGTTCTCTAAGGTATCTCCTACTTTCATAGGGGCTGTACTAGTTTGCAGTCCCACCAGCAGTGAATGAGTGTTCCTTTCTCTCTGCATCCAGGCCAGCGACCATTGCTTTGGGATTTTCGATATAAGCCATTCTCATGGTGTTTGGTGATATCTCACTGTGGTTTTGATTTGCATTTCCCTCATGATTAGGTAGTGAGCATTTTTTCATGTGTTTGTAGGACACCAGATTAACTTCATTTGTTCATGTCTCTTGCCCATTTTTAAATGAGGTTTGTTTGATTTTTTTTTCTTGGTGATTTACTTGAGTTTTTTTGTAAATTCTGGTTATCAGCTCTTTATCAAAGGTATAGCATGCAAATACTTTTCCCCGTTCTGTAAGATGTCAATTTACTCTGTTAATTGTGTTCCTGGATATGCAAATTTTTTTTAATTTGATCAGGTTCCATTTGATTATTTTTGTTGTTGCTGTGATTGCCATTGGGGTCTTCCTCATAAATTCCTTCCCTAGGCTGATATCGATAAAAGTTTTTCTAGCACTTCTTCTATAATTCTTTTTTTTTAATTTTTAAATTTTTTTGAGACAGAGCCTCAAGCTATCTTCCTGGGTAGAGTGCTGTGACATCACAACTCACAGCAACCTCCAACTCCTGCGCTCAAGCGAGTCTCCTGCCTCAGCCTCCCAAGTAGCTGGGACTACAGGCGCCCACCACAACACCTGGCTATTTTTTGGTTGCAGCTGTCACTGTTGTTTTGGAGGGCCCAGGCTGGATTCGAACCCACCACCTTAGGTGTATGTGGCTGGCACCTTAGCCACTTGAGCCACTGACGCCGAGCCTCTCCTATAATTCTTATAGTTTCATGCCTTAGGTTTAAGTCTTTTATGCATTGTGAGTTAATTTTTGTGAGTGGTGAGAGGTGAGGATCCTGTTTCAGTCTTTTACAAGTGGCTATCCAGTTTCCCAGCACCATTTGTTAAACAGGGATTTGTTTCCCCAGTATGTTTTTGTCTGCTTTATTAAAGGTCAGATGGGAGTATGAGGATGGTTTCATCTCTGAGTTCTCTGTTCTTATCCCTAGGTCTATGTCTCTATTTCTGTGCCAGTAACATGCTGTTTTGTTTACCATATCCTTATACTATAGATTGAAGTCTAGTAATATAATGCCTCTTGATTTTTGTTTGTTTGTTTGTTTTTCTGAGATAGCGTCTCACTTTGATGCCCTTGGTAGAGTGCTGAGACAGCATAGTTCATAGCAACCTCAAACTCTTGGGCTCAAGTGATTCTCTTACCTCAGCTTTCTCAGTAGCTGGGACTACAGGCACCTGCCACCATACTTGGCTATTTTTAGACACGGGGTCTTGCTCTTGCTCAGGTTGGTCTTGAACTCCTGTGTTCAGGTAATCCACCTGCCTTGACCTCCTGGAGTACTAGATTTTTTTCTTATTACATACGGTAATTTTGGCTATTTGGGGTTTCTTTCATATACAAAGTATAGAACTATTTTTTCTAGGTCAGTGAAAAATGATGTTTGTATTTTGACAGGGATTGCATTGAGTCTGTAGATAACTTTGGGTAGCACAGCCATTTTAATAATGTTGACTCTGCCAATTTGCGAGCATGATATGTCATTCCATCTGTTTACATCTCTGTGATTTCTTTCCCCAGTGTTTCATAGTTCTCCTCATGGGGGTCTTTCATGTCTTTTGTTATGTAGATTCCTAGGTATTTTATTTTCTTTGTTGTTTCTGTGAAAGGAATTGGGTCTTGAATTTGAATCCCACCTTCATTGGTTCTGATGATACTAAAGCTACTGGTTTGTATAGATTGATTTTATAGCCTGAGATTTTGCTGAATTTATTTATTTATTTTTTGCTTTTTTGCAGGGTTTTTCTTTGGTCAGGGCCAGGTTTGAACCTGCCACCCTCTGGTATATGGGGCTGGCACCCTACTCCTTTGAGCCACAGGTGCTGCCCTTTGCTGAATTTATTTATCAATTCCAAGAGTCTCTTAGTTGAATCTTTAGAGTTTTCTAGATATAAGATCAGATCATCAGCAGAGAGCAATAATTTGATATTTTCTTCCTCCATTTGGATCCCCTTGATTTCCTTTTCTTTCCTGATTGCTCTGGCAAGGGCTTCTAGTACTATGTTGAATAAAAGTGGTGAAAATGGGCAACCTTGTCTGGTTCCAGTTCTAACCAGAAATGCTTTCGTTTTTCCCCCCATTAAGTGTGGTGTTGGCTGTAGGCTTGTCATATTTAGGCATTATAATTTGGGTATGTCTTATTTAAAACCATTTTGTTGAGCATTGTTATCATGAAATGGTGCTAAATTTTGTTAAATGCTTTTTTCCCATTGACTGAAAGGATCATATGATCTTTGTTTTGGTATCTATTTATGTCATGAATTACAATTTTAACTTTGCAAATGTTGAACCATCCTTGCATGTCTGGGATGAAGCCCACTTGGTTATGGCAAATTATTTTTTTGATGTGAAGCTGAATTTGGTTTGCTAAGATTTTGCTGAGAATTTTTCATCTATTCATATCTAGTCCAGAAATTTTTTTAGTTAGAATAATTTTTATTGCTTCCTTAATTTTGGTGTTTGATACTGTTCTGCTCAGGTGATATATTTCCTCATGATTGAGGCTAGGGAGGTTGTGTGCATACAGGAATTTGACTATATCCTCTACCTTTTCAAGTTTATGAGTGTAGAGGTTTTTACAATATCCTAAGATTGTTTTGAATTTCTGTGATTTGTTGTAGACATTTCTTTTCTTTTCTGTGTCTAATTAATTTGGCCTGTTAATATTTATCTTTTCAAACCATTTACTTCTTTAATCTTCTGGATGGATTTTTTATTCTCAATTTCATTTATTTCTGCTCTGATATTGGTTATTACTTTTCTTCTTCTGGTTTTGGAATAAGTTTACTCTTTTTTCCCCCAGTTACTTGAGATGATTCATTAGATTGTTGTTTTCTGATCTTTCTGTCTTTTGGATGCTATGAGTTTTTCCCTCAGGAAAGGCTATGAGGCTTTTGCTTTGCCTCACAGATTTTGATAACTTGTGTCTCCATTGTCAGTTTGAAGAATCTTTTGATTTCTGTCTTTATCTCTTCATTGACCTAACTGTCATGCAACAATAGATTGTTAGTTTCTGTGATGTTGTATAGAGATGGATGTTTCTGTTGGAATTTTTTCTAGTTTTATTCTACTGTCATCTGAGAAAATATTTAGTATGATTACTACTTATTTTTAATTTGTTGTGACATGATCTGTGGCCTAGGATGTAATCAATCTTAGAGAATGTTCATGAGCTGATAAGAAGAACATACATTCTGAAGTTTGATCTAGCAAGCCCACTACTAGAGATTTACTCACGGAAAAAAAGACATTTTATAAAAAAGACTCTTACACTCAAATGTTTATAACAGCATGATTCATAATAGCAAAGTTGTGAGAACAACCCAAGTGCCCATCAACACATGAATGGATTAATAAATTGTGGTATATGCATACCATGGAATACCATTCAGCTAT
Source organism: Galagoides demidoff (assembly GCA_963574575.1). Lineage (NCBI taxonomy): Eukaryota > Metazoa > Chordata > Mammalia > Primates > Galagidae > Galagoides > Galagoides demidoff. The sequence continues at coordinate 11,534 of CAUYQV010159519.1, read as the reverse complement.
AAAAAATGATGATTTATATCTTTTGTAACAACATGGATGAAATTAGAGGCCATTCTTCTAAGTGAAGTATCACAAGAATTGAAAAACAAGCACTACCTGTACTTAATATTAAATCAGAACTAGTTGATCAACAGTCAGTACATGTTTGGAAGCAAAACCCAAAGGAAGTTAAGGAGGTGGGAGAGGAAGAGGGATAGGGTAAATTCACACCCATCTGGTGAAGTGCACATACTCTGGGTGAAGGGTACATTTGTAATCTTGACTTAAAATATGTGAAAGAAAATTATGTAACCAAAATTATGTATGCCTATAATATTCTGCAATGAAAAAAAAAAAATTATTACAATAATTCATTAAATTGACAAAGAACCTTAAAAAATAAATAAATAGAAAAGAAAATGTGAAACAAATATGGTTCTAAAATCAATACTTAGACTCCTAAGGCACTTAATATAATTCTAAATACTATGTGTTGAAATAAATCCCAGTTTCATTTCCATTATATATAAAGAAACAGTCCCCAGTTTCTCTTTATTTTTGCTTCTCAGACTTTAAGAAGTTTGTTATTCCCTGGACTTTCTCAATTCTTTTTCCTCTCCCCTCTTTTTCCCTAATGCCAAATATGTATGTTAAAAATATTAATGATTTTTAATAGAAAATGTGAGGCACCAATCACTTCTCTTAAAAGGTTGTAGGACACACAGGAGGAGGTTTCACAGAACTGCCCACTATCATGCTTGGTTCCATGGCACAAAGACACGTTTAGGTGCCACATGATCAGTAAGTTCTGTGATCTTCATTGTGTATATCCAGCACAGGGAATAGTATGAGACTTATTTTGGCTTACAGAAATTTCAGATTTTGTTCACAGTATAAAACAATCTTGGAATATTATAAATTCAAGTGATTAGGGAATTACTTATGTGGTCTGAATATCAGAAATCCCTCTAATTTTCAGGTTCCTTGACTTATCTGGAGAATCAAGCTAAGTTAACTCATTCTGTTTTCACACAAGGGATCACTTTTAGCCAAAATGATGCAGTGGAAACAACAATAATTTCTGATACTGTATCACAGAGTTACAAAACACATTAAACATGCATTTTTTGCTGCATTATTTGCAGGTTTATTTGTGGTAACTGTTAGGTATATGGAAAATATGCTTGGCTTAAAAGGTGTCATATCATGATAACTGGCCTTCTCATATTCATATCACTTATATAAAATACATGTTTGTCTGTGTGTGTGATACTAAGGACTTTGTATCTAGGGTTAACGTAGGCACAAAACAGCCTCGTATCATAACAAGATATATAATATGTGAGAAACTTAGAGGTGGAAGATACGGGTTCAGGTTCCAACCATCCCACTTACTGCTTTTATGACCTCGATCACATCATTTAACCTTGCTAAGCCTTGGTTTTCCTGTTTAAAAGTTGGAATATTACCTCCTATTTCACTGGGTTGTTATAAATTTTATTTTTCACATTCTTTCTCATTTCACGAAGAATTTTGAGTGACAGGCATATATTTAAAGATAAAATAAAATGTATTTGCCACTACTTTGTAGATTATACAAATATAAGCCACCAGCCATCAGTGTCAGGCCATTTGGATTTGTGAGGAAGTCTGTCACTCAGAATAAAAGTGTTTCTGAGCAGACATTTGGGAAACTTCCATTTAATAATTTCAAATAAAATAAAATTTGTCCATCTGTGACATAAACTAGTTATAGGTGCCAATTTAAAATAAAACTATAAAAAAAGGAGATTTTTTCTAAGACCTTTTTTATTGAAGACCATTTGCCACTAATAAAAATATCAGACTCAGATAGTTAGTCTGTTACTGGAAAAGCACATACATAATGACAAAAAGCTCTTAAGGATTAAGTGACTCTTTGATAACGTTGCATTTTATTAGACAGAGTAAACATGTACAAACATTTGAGAAAGAATAAAACTCCAATGTGAGTCTTTTTTTCAGGTTAAGACAATGCGTTTAGGATTGGTTAACGCCTCACAATAACACAGAGGTTTTGAAATAATCAGTAGCCTTCTGGCTCCTTCCTGTAATTCCTTTTATTATCATGTGCCGTTTGCCTTAATCTTGGGTTACTAGACCTTCTTATCTGCCCTCTGCATCTAAAGCTTCCAGGAAGATTGCTCTGGCATGGCCTAATAGCTTTTATCAGCTCACCCAATGGCTCTATGCTTTGATGCTTGAAACCAGAAGTTAACCACATGGTGCCAAGCCCTTCTGAACAACTCTGCTGCTCTCCCTTGTAAATAATGGCTGTTGATGCCCAGGAAGCCATGATAGACTCCCCATCCCTTCCCGCTGCAAAAGTGAAATGGAATCTAAATACGGAAACTAGATGCTAGAGCCACAGCCCCTCCCATTCCCATTGCTTAATGTTATCTTATTATGGAGAAATCATTGGGTATGTTGTGCACTGTAACAAGATTAGGCCCTCACTCTCTATTGTCTTATATTTTGAGCTCCAGTTACTTCCTTCCCTCAGGTTCTATGTAATACATTTGGCTGATAGTCAAGTTGTTTCTATTTCTGCTTATTTGACCAGCATGCTTATTTCCCCATTTTCTATTACAAAGTTGTTTAGGAAAATTATTTTGTAAGTCTGTGTTTCTTTTAAATAATAAATAATAATTAAAAAACACCTACTTCCTAAACAATGAAACTATTTAAAAACATTCACTTGACATTACAGTTCATGTCACAAAGAAAAATGATAAAAAATCTTGAAATACGTCTTCTCCTTTCTCTATAGTAGTTAGAACTGCATTGGCAGTGAATACATGAGAAATACAGTCTTGACAAGAGCTTTCCAATAAACTTGATATCCAACAACTATAATTTCCCCCCAAATTTATAGAGTTTGGAGACTTACATGAGAGATAGAATGAGAATACACTTGGTGGTTACAGTGTCCTGATTTCAAGGTGGGTTTTATACATATGCATTCTGGGGTTTCCACTTACCATTTATATACCTTTGAACAGTTGCTTAAACTCTCGAAGATTCCATTTACTTATATTCAAAATGGTGCTGCTGTCCCTAATGCAGACGATTTTGCAATGAGAAAGTAAGGCAAATATGTAAGGTGCCAAATAAAACATGGGACACCTAGCAGCCCTGTGGCAGCAGCTGCAGCTGTTGTTTTATTATAAACAAACTGAGAAAGAAGGGAAACGAACCTAGAATGTTGGCTTTTCTAGGTTCCTTTCTGATACCATCAGTTTAGAAAACAACTCTTAAACTGTCTAGACAGAGAATGGCAGACTGGCTGGGAGAACCAGGCTGAGGGGCTAAGTTTTATGCTGGGAGAGCCACAGTCTCAAATTTCGGAGTTTATTTCTTTTTGGCGTTTTGCAGCAGTGTGGGGGGTGGGGTATGAAAGCACTACCTGTCTTGAGCAGGTTCAGTTACTTCATTGCACTTAATAATAAGTCACCTCACTTTTAAACTTCTTCATATCTTAATTACATGCTTACAAGGAAGATTTCTCTCCCTCTCGGCTCCTCCCTCTAAACAAAGAATTTACTTCCCATATGAGGGAGTTATGATAAAAGCTAAAAGAATTCAAGTTTAAAAATAACACAGCGACTGATGGAAAAGCTGTTATATACCTTCACGTTCTCCTTCTTACCCTTCTGCATTTATATATATCCCCCTAAAAAAGAAACAGCATTCATCTTTAATTTGCTTCATGCCTTTCACTCCTTTACATTTTATTAGCCTAGCCATTCCCTTTGCTTAAATTCAGCATTTATCAATCAATCACAGCTAGCAGTGCATGTTACAGTGTTAACAGAAAATTCCACAGCACCCTCTTCACACTGGGGAAGGGGAACATCTGCTACTTCCATATCAGGATGTCAAGATTTAGAGGTCAATGTGTTTCTCCATCAAGGCCTAAGGCTTTAGGGATCCGGGAAGTGTCAGGCTCCAAGTAGCACAATGAATGGCAGCTGCTGATGGTAGGTTTGCCTGTTCTCAGTAGGAGACATTGCTCTATAGCATAATGAGCTGAGACTTGGTGTGCTAAAAACGCCAAGCTTAGCTAGTGAGGCAGGCTGTGCCTTTCTCCTCCCCTGCTTCTGAATTACATTTTCATTTTGGAAGAAATCATATTGGGGTCTTCTTTAGTGGCACCCAGCAGGGTAAAGACACCATGAGGGCTGATAAGCACTTTGGCTAAAAAATGATCAGTCTTTGTGCAGGGAATTGAAGGTTTAAGTTGCCTGAACTGTAAAGAGTCTGAAGAGGTGATTATGTTAAGCAAGTACATGTAATGTGTATCCGTAACATGGAATCAAATTACTAGGGTCAGTAACTGTCTGGCTTTCCCAGTGCATTAGATGAAGACATAACATTGCATTTGTGCTGGGCACCTCTTGGTGCCACATGGTGTCAGCGCCGTCCAGTCATCTGTACTTCACAGCATGTCACCTCTAATTTCATGGGATTATCTGTGCTATTGCTTTATTAGATACTCATGATCTTGAGCTTCCTTTGAACTCACAGCAGGGCAGTGCAAAGTCATTACTGCAAACACTTCTGTGCTTCTTGTGTTATATACAAAATTATTATTGCCATCATTTAGAAAGGTGGATATATGCCACTGTCATGCTTCTGAAAGTCTGCGTTTATTTGCTTGTAAGGGAAGCTACAGTGAGGGAAAACACTGAGCACAACAAATGTTTTTGAGGACTGGTGTTAGGTGTCAAGGCAGTGAATGAGCATTAGAAATGTATATAGGACAGCTATTTTCAAAGCACGGTCCCCTGGTTGCCAGTATCAGAATCATCTAGGAATAATGAGAAATGGAAATCCCACTGTGTCAGAAGCTCTGGGGTGGGGCTCATCAGTCAGTGTTTTAGCAAGCCTTTCAGGGGATTCTGAAGCATGCTGAAGTTAGAGAAACACCGCGAAAGCACTTACAGAGTGCAAGAATGCCAGAGACCCGTATGTCCTGGGGGATAGAGGTAGACAAGACTGATGAAGGAGCTGCCCCCGTGGACCCTATTGAATTACGAAGAAATACGTGGTTCTTTGCCCTGATGAAATATACATACCACATAGAGCCTATAATTCTTGTAGATACCATTATATTCTTCATTTGGATTAGCTTGTTATGTTCTTTTGTGTCGGAGAATGATTAACAAGAGGTCCGTGATTCCTTTGTGCATTTCAGAACCATTCCTCTTGCAATATGTATATCCATGGCCATCGTCACCATTGGCTATGTGCTGACGAATGTGGCCTACTTTACCACCATTAGCGCAGAGGAGCTGTTGCTTTCAAATGCAGTGGCAGTGGTAAGTCTAGGTTGGGAAAATGCCAATTTAAATTTAGGTTAATGAGTTGATTCAATTTTATAGTAGGTCCCTCTAGCAGAAAGTGTTTTGAAATTCAGTAATCTTTTCTTGACCTGAATGATAATGAAAGTATTTAAAAAATTTAGAGCACAGCTTCGCATATTCCATGTGACTGGTACAGCTACAGTCCTATACGATTTTTCTTTATTTTTAATTTCTTATAAGGCATTTCCACATGTACATGCTTGAAAATCCGTCAGGGCATTGTTGAGTGGAAAGCATTATTCTTCCATGTCTTTAAGCATAGTGGGCAGTTATGGAATCTAAACGAATGGGGGGTTGTATGAAAATTGCAATTTATTCTGTATTCTTTCCTGTTTATAAATTTTTCCAATTCTAACAGAAAATCATTTCCCCGAAGTACCACTTAAGAATTTTCATGTGGACCATGTACATTTGTTTTCCTGGTTTATCTTTTTGAATAGTAGTCCTGAGATATTAATATATTTGGGAAGTACTGTGTTATTGAAAGTGAAACAGATGTTGTTATGTGTTGTTATGGTACTTCTCAGAATATCAAAGATACTAATGTGCATTTTCACTCCCTAAGAAGTGGATGCACATAATTTTACAGCATTTTCCAGAATTTATTGACACCAGGAAGATCTTTGTCCCCAAAGATCATGTTATTCTCTGACACACACTTTTATTTTGCATAAAAAGTTAGTGAGTGAGAGACCATTCACTCATGACCCCGTGACAATGAAGGGCGAAAAATTAACTCCCCATCTCTTGAAGTCAGCTCCTTTGAAAATAGTCAGTATTACTTCATATCAGCAGCATTCACAAGGAATAAATTATCCCATTTTTGTGTGAACCTGTGTCCAAGTTCACTGTATTTTAAAGGCTTTGCCCACTGTTCTAACTCTGACCAGATGCTCAAATATATAATACGTGATGTGGGGTTATTTGTCTCGTCTTTCTAGACAGAGGACAGTGCTTACTCTGTGGGCATAATGTGTGGTCCATTAATTACATAGCACCAATTGCATCAAGTAAAACTAAAGAATCCACATAATTTGGGAAAAAATATCTCTTTATGGGAATTTTCAATGTTTCACATGTCACGGCATAAGAGAAAATTTCACGAGTTTTGTTTATCATTCATATTTTCTGTAGCTTGTTGGACTTGTTATTTGTGCTCTAGACTTTTTATAGGGAATCACAAAAGGAATTGGTAGGATACCGAATGGGGAGGGAGTGACTCCATAAACCTAGGTTTAGCTGGTATGATTTTTCCTGAAAAAAGAAAAATTCCAGAGCTGCTTATACATATGGCATACATTATGAAGTCGTCAATTATTTTATTGGCCTCCTGATGGTGGGATTGGTATGTGAAATAAGTACCTGTAATAATTCTCAGCGTACATTTGTACTTCACTATAAAAATGTGGCTTTCCAGCCTAAGGAGAAGATATTGTGCAGAAGGATTTCTGTCTCCAAAAGTAGAGCATTTGAACTGAGCTTTTTCCACTTACCAGAGTCAGAGATGATACACATCAGAGCTGATAAAGATTCGGTAAATGGATCATTGCTTTTTGAAAGGAGGGAAGGTGCTTGTTTAGACCTTTGCCTATAGTTTTGCAACAAACAATGCCAAGGCACCTGCTTTTGATTATTGTCCGCGGAGTGAGTCTGACCCTAACCAAAGAGAAGGATTTAAAAACATCCACGTATCACCAGGCTAATAGAAAGTCATAGAGCAAGTTTGGCCTAAATTGTTTCATTTTATTTCACTTCTAGCAGAGCATTAATTTGCTTCGTTTTTTTCCTTCCACTAGACCTTTTCTGAGCGGCTACTGGGAAATTTCTCATTAGCAGTTCCGATCTTTGTTGCCCTCTCCTGCTTTGGCTCCATGAATGGTGGTGTGTTTGCTGTCTCCAGGTGAGTGAGTTCACATATTTCCAGAAACACATTTCTGTTTTTGAGATTGGATGTGATAAGGATAACTTTAAAAAGAAATGAAATAGTGCCTCCAAGCCTTTGTTTTTAAAGGGACATGCAAGATTGCAATGTTGGTTCAAGTATCAATAGCAGGTTATATTCTGCCCATTAGAGGGCACTGCTCATCTACGCATAGCCTACTCTGAGGACGGACATGTGGCGTTTTTTTTTAATAGCGTGTCTATAGAGTCCAAAAACAGCTTCCCCTTTCTAAAGAGAAAATCTTTTGTTTCTCTAAAGATATCGAGATAAAAGTCAAGTAAGAGACACTAAAAACTCACCACCTCACCATCTGTATCCCCTCTGTTTGGTTTGATGCAGAAGTTCCTTTGAAAAAAATTGTTTTTACAGTTCTATGTTCATTTAATTCATTTTTCATCTATAAGGGGAAATGGATGTATTACCTATCTGACTTATTTTCATTGTTACTTAGTATTAGCATATGAAAATATGAAAACCTAATCAGATAAATGTGAATACTGTATGTGTGTCTGTACACATATGTATATGTGTATGTGCATACACAACACACATACAATATTAGGAATAAAAACTGAATTCAGCATCTGCTATTTATATATAGGGAGAGCTATCCAGACTCAGACATTGCTGTTGTTTCTCCTCAAGGAATAACCTAATGCTGCCAGATATTGTAAAATTCAAATTCAGATTTCTTATGTTATTCTCTGACTTCTCTGAAAAGCCAAACCTAACTAATCACCAAAGAATTGCTAAACCATTTGGTATGAAAAAGATGCAAGTTTTCTTCTGGGAGTTCTGGATTTCCCCTTGACAATGATCAATTCTACAGTCAACTCCACCCACATTTTTTTCCCATCAGGTTATTCTATGTTGCGTCTCGAGAGGGTCACCTTCCAGAAATCCTCTCCATGATTCATGTCCGCAAGCACACTCCTCTTCCAGCTGTTATTGTTTTGGTAATGCATCTTAACAAGTATATCTAGACATAACCTCAAATAACAGGTTAGCAAAAAGGAATTCAAGTCAGACTTTAGAGAATGCTTTACTTTCTCATTCATTACTCATGTGTGGCACGGTGGAGTGTGGGAGGTGGGACATTTCCCACTTCCCTTTACTCAGTGCTTCTGATGTGCGTCCTATGCTTTGGGGGCAATAACGGCATCACTTCTCTTTTACCTGTGCAGAAAGATGCAAAGGCCTAAGGAAAATGGCCAGCGTGGCTTCTCTCCCTCACATAGAGCCTCATAAAAAGGATGCAGAGTCCTAGGTCCCAACTACTTACAGAGAATAAAGCTAAAAAAAAACCCAGTCCAAAAAATACCCAGCTGTCTCGTCATAATGGAAATGAACAGAAAGTTATTGAAATAATTGATAAAAATCATGGACAGTGCGATGACTCTGTGATTAAAAGTGAGACATTTGAGAGCAAACCTACAGGATAAAAATAAAAATACCAAAATTTAAATTTGAGTCATAGAATTCTTTCTGCAGAGCAAAGTGCTTGTGAAACATGGGCTACAAAAGACAGTATAAAGTGTGACGTCTTTAAATACCCGTGGCCATGTTATATTCATTTTCCCCCCACAATCTTGTAGCATTTTTCTTGACTGGAATCTGTTGTCAGGAGCACCATAGAATACGTTGGGCATTTTTTTTTTCATGCATTTAATTTGTTTCAGGATGTTTCCTTGAAATTTCTTTTTAAAGTACATGTACTCTCTGTGCGGAATCTGCAAGTTAACGTCACTTGTGGGAACAGAATGTATTATTCCGTGAAGAGGGCTTTCGTTTTAAGCTTTTGCTATCAGTCATGCTGTCCTTGGCATGAGCAGCTGCGGGGACTTGCTGAGCTGATCTCCGCGCTTCATTCTTTTCCCTGGTCTTGAGGGTCACCCACGTGGAGAGTAAATGTGGAGGAATAAAGGTCAATGTTTTGCTCTCCAGAGCCATCACAAGCACCCCTTAGTGGCTGTGTGATTTTGTGTGTTTGTGTGTGTGTGTGTGTGTAGCTAAGGGTTCATCAGGGAGCATTTGTAGACGTTTATGTGAATTTTCTAATTGGGTGCACTATTACTGTTTATTATTGGCTATTTACTAAGCATCTCAGCCTTTGGGTCTTTAAATTTTGACTCATTTAACATCCTTTCTTTTGCTCTTTGAAGATATATTCTCTTCTTTCAAGTGCAGAAGGAACTAAAACCCAAATCAAACATTCACATAAGATTCCACTTGAATAAAGCATGATGATGATGGTACTCTTACACTGCTACTGAGATCTTATAAGAGCAAAACATAGAAAAGAGGCTAGTCAAATAGTGATTTTAATCATGATGCTAGTTTATCAGTATAAATAATTACTTGAAAAAGATAATGATGTGTAGGGATGTTACTGTTTACTTTCACCTGTGTTCTCATCGAATTCACCAAGCTTGGTTTTTCTCCCTCCCCACCCAGCATCCTCTGACATTGATAATGCTCTTCTCTGGAGACCTCGACAGTCTTTTGAATTTCCTCAGTTTTGCCAGGTGGCTTTTTATTGGGCTGGTAGTTGCTGGGCTGATTTATCTTCGATACAAACGCCCAGATATGCATCGTCCTTTCAAGGTAACCTCAGTAATCTTGATGGGTTTACATAAATCTTTCTCTTAGCGCCTCGTCCTCCTTTGTCATAACCTGATGCTGGGGAGGTTGGGGAGGGAGCAGCATCCTGTGGGTTAAAATATTTAACTCTCGTAGCAGCACCCTCTTATGGGATTTATTTCAACTTGGAAAAAGCAGTCACATTTTTTATGTTAGATACTAAACTTCATGTGCTCTCATTTTTTTTAAAAAAAGATGGTATTGGTGGATATGTATTACATTGGTTGTTCATGGATGTGTCCAATGACCTGATATATTCAAAGTAAGGCAAATACTTCTCCAAGAGGCTGCTGCTTTACAAAATAGGCATGTTAAGTTCATCATTGTTGTGCCATGTTACATCACTCTTTCTCTGGATTATACACTTTAAAAGGAACAGAAATGTGAACTACAGAGGAGAAAAGGAGAGCTATACATTTACCACTTAGGAGAGTGTCTGTTTAGCAAATATAAACATTTCCTTTTGGGAAGGCTGAAGAATATGCTGATCATCTCCTTCAGCCTTGAGTGTTCACACATTGACTTCACCTCACTATTTATTTGCTTTTAAGACATAGCACAGATAATGCTGTCAGTCATGTTGTCAGAATTTGTTTCTAATTATATTCATTGCCTCATGCTGGTGGCATCTTCATTAGTGGTTGAATAGGGGTTGGCCCGTTTTGTTCCTGTCAGTTCTTATTGTGAATCTCAACAGAAAATCAATATGCACTGAAAGATTTTAGTGGTAACTATCAGCTGACGCTCTCGATTCCACTCGAAGGTGGATTCCAATCATAATGATCAACGAACCAAACTTCTAAAATCAAAAACATAAATCACAATGGTATTTTATGCTTAGATTTTGTTCAATCTACAGATTTTAAAGCAATTTAAGTTAAATTGGATCAAAGGTAAGGGAGGATGATTAAATGGGGGCCTCTCTGTGCCCCATGAAAGAGATGCTGTTCCTAAGCCAAGGTACGTTGGTGCCTGCCACCTGCTCACGTGCTGAATGCTTATCCCTAAAGTGCATCAGGTGACTGACGTGCTTATCTTGAAACACCTGCCATCCATCTCTTGAATTATGTTTGTGAAAGTGATTTTTTTCTCTTCCTTGTTTCAGGTGCCACTGTTCATCCCAGCTTTGTTTTCCTTCACATGCCTCTTCATGGTTGCCCTTTCTCTGTACTCGAACCCATTCAGCACAGGGATTGGCTTCATCATCACTCTGACCGGGGTGCCCGCATACTATCTCTTTATCATATGGGACAAAAAGCCCAAGTGGTTTAGAAGAATATCAGGTAAGATTTTTAAACAGTTTCAGGACCTTGTGAGAGGAGAGACAGCATTATGGAAAACCTATACAACATGCATATCTTAAAATAAAAAAAAATACAAGTGACACAATTGCTAGTTTGAGTACATTGTTGCATTTTAATTGGAATTCCTTTTTTTTTTTTTTTTGAGACGGAGCCTCAAGCTATCCCCCTGGGTAGAGTGCCATGGCATCACAGCTCATAGCAACCTCCAACTCCTGGGCTCAAGTGAGTCTCCTGCCTCCGCCTCCCAAGTAGCTGGGACCACAG
>CAUYQV010159516.1:0-23683 GCA_963574575.1 Galagoides demidoff | reverse complement strand
CTGTGGTCCCAGCTACTTGGGAGGCGGAGGCAGGAGACTCACTTGAGCCCAGGAGTTGGAGGTTGCTATGAGCTGTGATGCCATGGCACTCTACCCAGGGGGATAGCTTGAGGCTCCGTCTCAAAAAAAAAAAAAAAGTTTCTTTTTTAAGTTTCTAAATTCAAGGGAACTTTTAGGAGTATACAGTACATAACCAATACATAACAGTCTCCCAAATCCCAGCCCCCAGAGCCAAAACTCTGCTATATCCCTGACCCACAGTAAAAGAAATTTCCAGTCAGGAAAAAAAAAAAAACATTACTAGCCAATCAAAGAAAAGAAAAACATGGTTTAGTGGAAATAATTCTAGGCATGACAGAGATGATGAGAATAGCAGTCAAAGAATTTAAAACATATTATTTGGGCCGGGTACAGTGGCTGACTCCCCTAATCCTAGCACTCTGGGAGGCTGAGGCAGGAGGATCACTTGAGCTCAGTGAGTTCCAGGCCAACCTGGGAAAGAGTGAGACTCTATCTCTATTAAAAATAGAAAAAAATTAGCCAGGGGAAGTGGTGGGCACCTGTAGTCTCAGTTACTTGGGAGGCTGAGGCAGGAAGATCGCTTGAACCCGGGAGCTTCATATTACTGTGAGCTAGACTTAAACCAGGACACTGTAGCCTGGGCAACAGAGTGAGATTGTATCTCTAAATAAATAAATATTTTAAACATTAAAAACCAAAACATATATTATTTGTATGTTCTACATTTAAATCAAAACATGAACACAATGAGAAGAGAATGAAACTATAAAACAGCATCAAATGGGACACTAGAGCTGAAAAACATACCATATCTGAAATGAAAATTTCACTGTATAGACATAACAACAGACTAGATGTTATAAGAGGAAAGAGAAATCAAATTAAAATAATGGCAATAGGAACTACCAATCTGAAGCACAGGACAAAAAGGACAAAAATTATTCAATCTATAACAGAAGACATTTCCAAAACAGGAGGAGGATAAGTCAAACAAAATAGCTGAAGAAATAACGATCCACATTTTCCAGATTTGATGAAAACTGAACCCACAAATGTGAAAACTCAATGAATCCCAAAGAGATACAGATGGCCCTCCACATCTGCCAGTTTTACGTCCACAAATTCAACCAGCCATTGATCGAACCCTGTAGTTACAGAGAATTGACTATACTGTGCTATTTTACATAAAGGACCTGAGCATTCACATAATTTGTTAATCCATGAGGAATCCTGGAATAAATTTCCTATGGATATGAAGATCAGGCTATAATATAAACTTTTTTAAAAAAGCATCTCCAAGTTGCATAATAATAACTTTGTCAGAGTTTAAAATATTGCTAACTTGTCATCAAAAATAATGCAGGCCAAGGCGGTGCCTGTGGCTCAAGGAGTAGGGCACCGGCCTTACATACTGGGGGTGGGGTGATGGGTTCAAACGTGGCCCCAGCCAAAAAAAAGAAAAAATGCAGGCCAGAAGACTGGATGACATCTTTAAAGAGCTGAACGAAAACAAAGCAAAAGAGGAAAGCAAAAACTATCACCTTAGAATTCTGCATCCCAGGAAAATAGGCTTCAGAAAGTAAGGTGAAATAATTACATTTATAGACAAACATAAGCTGGAAAACTCCAATGCAAATCTACTGCAAGAAAACTTGCACTATAAGACATAAAAAGGAAATTCTTTAGACTGAAGGAAATTGATACCTGATAGAAACTCAGATCTAATAAAGGAACAAAGAGTGCCAGAAATGTGTGTGAAATAAGAGTGTGACTATAGAGAGGACAATGCTTATGGTTTATACAAATTGCTTAAAGAAAAAAATAATACAATATATGGTGAGATCCATAACATACATAGAACATGTGTGATAATAATGCAAAAGATGGGGGAATGAATATAAGTATGCTATTTCAAGTTGCTTACCCGAGGTCAGATAATTAAGCTCACAAACTCATTCTAGAAAAAGTGTTACATACCTCTTTGCTGAATATGACTACAGTTAGCTTCAAAGTACTCCCCTGGGCCATCTGGTACAGTGTGATGGTAATAAATGGTGGGATCTTTTGGAAGTTGATTAATTCATGAGGGTGCACCCCTCATGAATGGGATTAATACCCTTATAATAGAGTCCCAAAGGACCCTATTTGCCCCTTGTATCATGTATGGACTCAGCAAGAAGGTTATCACCTAGGAAGCAGAGAGCAAGGCCTCACCAGATATGAAATCTGCTACCACCTTGATCCTGGACTTCCCAGACACCAGAATTTGGGGAAACAAATTTCTGTTGTTAATAACCTACCCCATAAATAGCTGGGCATGGGGGCATACCCATACTCCTAGCTACTCAGGAGGTTGAGGCAGGAGGATAGCTTAAGTCCAGAAGTTTGGGGTTACAGTAAGCTACAATGACATCACTGCACTCTAGCCAGAGTGACAAAGTAAGACTCTGTCTCTAAAAAATAAAAAACAAACTACCTCATTTATGACATTTTGTTATAACAGCCTGAATAGACTAAGACAGATACACACACATACATATACACATACGAACAAAATATTGTCTCTTTGTCTTGATATCTCAGTAGCTGTCTTACCTCAACAGTTTTATAAACACATGTACATGGACATACAAGAGAGTTATCTGGAAAGTATCCAGCAATGTAATATGAAAAACAGACACATACATAGCTGGATACTTTCTGGGCAGCCGTCATATACGTATGTGTATATCTTTTGTCTGTTCTAGATTATAAGTTTGGTAAGAAGGTGAATCCATTTCTATCATACTACTTTTAAAGTGGCTATTAGTGTTTTGTGCATGAAAGTTCAATATATCTTTTCTGAAATCAGTCAAATACACAGAATGACCCATTCACATTTTTTTTTTTAAACTTCAATCTGCAATCCTTTAGTTGAAGGTTAGAATAGATTTTTTTGCTCTGAGTTTTCCACTTTCTTGACACATTTATCTTTTTGATAAGGAAGGTAATTTACAAGGGCTGGTGCAGTGGCTCAGGCCTATAATCCTAGCACTTGGAAGGCCAAGGTAGGTGGATTGCCTGAGCTCACAGAGTTTGAGACCAGCCTGAGCCAGAGCAAGACCCCCATCTCTAAAAATAGCAGGACATTGTGGCAGGCACCTGTAGTCCCAGCTACCTGGGTGGCTGAAGCAAGAGAATCACTTGAGCCCAAGAGTTTGAGGTTTCTGTGAGCAGTGACGCCCCAACACTCTACCTAGGACAACAAAGAAAGCCTCTGTCTCAAAAAAAAGGTAATTTACAGTATAGTATGGCTGGTTAAGGAGAAGACAGAAGCTTCTGGTGAAAGAACAGAGATGTTCTCAGTAAGTTATATGGTTGTGTTGGGGACAGGGTGAAGAGAGGAAAAAAATAAAACCCTGAGACATTAATTTCAATTACTATCAATGTTCTCTGTCTCAATAACCTATTCTCTAGCAAACAACAGCTTGATGATGAGAGCAATATGGCAGAGGAATAAAATAAATGCATCTTGATGCAGTGCAGAAAGTAGAGACTGGCATCAGACCTGGATTTGACTTCTGATTCCATTCCAAAACCCTGTAACTTTAACCAAATTACTTTTTTCTTTAAGCTATAGTTTCTTCATCTCTAAAAGAGCAATACCATCTACCGTAAAGAACTGTGAGATAAAGGCAAATGCCTGTTGCATAGTAACTACTCCAATATGAAAAGACGTTTTCTACATCCCTTATAAAAGTGTAACATAAAAGATATGAGTGAAGGTGGACAATTTGGTAGTAGTTATCAAGTCTTCAAACAGGCATACTCTGATCTAGATATTCTACTTCCTTTATCTAAAGGTAAAAAATTAAACCTACACTTAAGGTTGCATAAATAAACATGTTCATCTTAGAATTATAATGGTAAACACTTGAAAACAATCCAAGTGTCTTTCATTGAAATGGTTAAATATTTATAAATCACTATGTGCATACAATGGATGAGATACGTTTCTAAAGAGAGAGGGGACTTTCCTTCTGCTCTCTAGAAGGGAACAGTACTAAAAAGAATACTTCTTAATCCCCTTCTCTGAGCCCTCCCTTTCTCCTTCCCTTGGATAGACAGATTCATCTACTTAATGCAATTGGTAGGACTCTGGTTCCTCTTTAAGGCTCTGTTCTCTAAAAGTAGGGGTTTTCTGTTAAAGGTCACCATTCATACATTAACCCAAACCTTATTTATTTCTCCTTTGCACTTGGACCCATGTAACTCTAGTATTTGCCCTCTCTACTTTATTTCTTCAATGTAAGTACAAAAGGATCTCTTTCCATTCCAATTGGTCTCTAGTTTATTTGAGGACAGACTATCCATCAAATTTCCAACATAAAGAAGTAATAGAATCGTTAAAACTATATGGCTTTATGCAGTATATTTTGACATGGAAAGACAACCATAGTATCTTGTTCTATAAAAATGAAAAAATACACATACCCATAAGAGAGTGAGATTAAAATGGTTTTTCTGGGGCTGGGCACAGTGGCTCATGCCTGTAATCTTAGCACTCTGAGAGGTGGAGGTAGGTGGATTGTCTGACCTCACAGGTTTGAGGCCAACCTAACCCAGAGTGAAACCTCATCTCTAAAAAAAAATAGCCAGGCTTTGTGGCAGGCACCAGTAGTTTCAGCTACTTGGGAGGCTGAGGCAAAAGAGTCACTTGAGCCCAAGGGTTTGAGGTTGCTGTGAGCTATGACACCACATCACTCTACCAAAGGTAACAAAATAAGACTCTGTATCAAAAATAAATAAATAAATAAAATGTTTTTTCTTTTTTAAGGGGTGGGTCTATTTTCTTAACTAGTTTTTCTGCAAGATGATTGTACTATTTGTATAAAGTTATTACTTTTGTTTTTGTTGTTTTGGTTTGTTTTGAGACAGAGTCTCACTCAGTTGCCCCAGGGTTGAGTGCTGTGATGTCCTAGCTCACAGCAACCTCAAACTCTTGGGCTCAAGCAATCCTCTTGCCTCAGCCTCCTGAATAACTGGGACTACAAGCATCCACCACAATGCCCAGCTGGTTTTTCTATTTTTAGTAGAGACAGGGTCTCACTCTTGCTCTGGCTGGTCTTGCTCTTGTTCTGTCTGGTCTTGAACTCCTGAGCTCAGATAATCCTCCCACTCTTGCCTCCCAGAGTGCTAAGATTACAGGTGTGAGCCAACACATGGCTAAAGTTATTACTGTTGAAGTGGAAAACCAGAATGTAAAGAAAAGACTAACTTAAGAAACATCAATAATAGCCAGGCACAGCAGCTCATGACTGTAGTCCTAGTTATTTGGGAGGCTGAGCTGGGAGGACTGCTTGAGCCCAGAAGTTCAAAGCTGCAGTCAACTTCAATCACACCACTGCACTCTAGCCTGGTCAACAGAGCAAGACCCTGCCTCAAAGACAAAAAAAAAATCGCTAATAATGTGCACAATAGGGAACAAAATCAAAATGGATACTATGCTAGAGAGATCTCTTTCAACTCCCCAATGGTTCTAAAATTGCAGAATTAGGTTTCCATGTGTGTTTTCCTCAAACCGAAGTTGTAATATGGTAGAACCTAAAACCCAGTAACATGAAATATCAGAGCTTTTCACATCCTAGGTAAAATCCCATCACTCTGCAAACTATCACTTCCACTATACAGTAAAATGATAATAAAATTAGTCCTCGAAACAGGTAGTGTCCCTGTAACGGCACCATTATAAAAGGATTCTACTACTGTTCCATTATGCTTATTCATTGACAAGTACACTTTTTTCAAAGCATCCAGACTCATTATAATAATTTAACTAACACCTCCTTGGAGCCTATTTTAAAGTAACTTTCATTTCAAAATGTAATGATATTGAAATAAAAAACATTACCAGGCCGACACAAACAAACCTATTTTAAAATATCTAAAATTTAAATAAATTAACATTGAAATGAACTAACCAATTCTAAGTCTCCAAAGTTACATTAAATTTACATACTATTGAAATTATGCTTTTATAGCAACTGAAGTGTTAAACTAACTGTAGCATGCACAATGTCATATGCAAGAATCAAATTAACAAGAATATTCATCTAATCTGATAGAAAAAAATCCCCAAACTTCTATGTGTTATATAAGCAGTCCCAATTTACAAATGGGTTATAGTCTAAAGTCTGTTTATAAATCACTTAGAAAAAAAACCCAAGAAAATAAAAACCTCTGGGACATACTTCCCAAGAAAAATAAATTTAAATAAAATGCTTAAAGAGCCAAAGCTATCCTGAAAATACACTTAAACCATAAAATATTGTACAATTATAATAAGAGAAGTACTAATCCTTGATCCTTCCCTTCCCTTGCAACTGCTGGCAGGGAAGGATGGAGTCAAGAGGAAGCTCTGAATACTAAGTTGTTGTTGGGGAGGGGAGGACCACTGTTCCAGCTGTGGTAGCACTAGGAGACTAAAATCAATGGAAGAACATTCCAGCATTATGGGGTCCAAGCATTCATATTCAGAAGGATTAATGAACTGACTATAAATTGAGCAATCAAGAATCCTTATAAGAAGGCATTGGAACCATCCAGGTAGAATAACTATACAAAACCATAGAAACCAGTAAATACTATGAAATTAAGTGTTATTTCATAGTTCTGAACAAAAAAAAAGGGGTAAGTCTACATTTCATTTACCTCAGGTACATTCCCCTCTTAGAAACTTCCAGAATAATAAGGAGCTATTCTGCAATTTTTGCATATTCTTACATCTACAATTATTCCTGTTTCCCAAAGTGACTGGGGAAAATTTACTGGATATCACATCAAGACATCCAGGGAGTACTTATGGGTAGGAAGCAGCCCAGCATAGCAATTAAGATATCAGAGTTCAGCATCAGGCACAACTAACCTTTGGTTAAGTTAGTTAATTTCTCTGAATGTCAGTCTCCTCCTAAACTAGAGATAATAATAATTATCTCCCCATAGGATTATAGTGAAAATTAAATAAGGTCATGTACAAAAAATCATTTATTGATCACAGTGCCTGGCATACACGGTAAATGGTCAGTAAATGTTATTGGAGAGTTGCCTACCAGAGATACTAGGACAGGGCTGGACCTTTATATAATAGGACCAGCATCATTCCTCCTCCACTTGATAAATACAACTGCCAGCCAGGCAAAGAACTGCATTCCAGAAACTTAAAAAACAGACTTTGGGTTGTTTGGGTTTTGTTTATTTTTCTTTCTCTCTGGGATGGTACCAAGATTCAAGTATCTGTTATCTTATTTCAATGCTTAATTGCCTCCTTTTTCCCCACAAAGCGTTAAGACTTCTTTGCTTCATCAAAAGCAGGAAACATTTTTTCACAGTATGTTTAATTGATAACCAATTATTTTCTTTGGAAATTAATCTCAGAAATACTAATGTGAGTCAATGAAAGAACATGAAAAATGTGCTCCAAATTTTCCAAATATATTTCTGGAAAGTTCCCTCATTTGGAGTAGTTCTTCTGTAGTGGCACCCAGAACATTTTCAATGGTATTAAGTGTGGAGTAAGTCATATATACATATATGTTTTCCCCAAGAGCTTTCATGAAAAGCTAAATACAGTAAGTCCTTCATCCAGCATTATCAGTGATCCATGAATGTGCTGGGTATTTGAAAGACATCTCTTTAAGCATAAGAACTAAAAGAGGAAAAAGGCTAACTATTCCTGATGGAAACTTTTTAGAAATATATTACACATAGACTGTACTGATAAAGAATACACTGAATTTCCTCTTGATGATTCCTCATCAAAATCAATTTCTATTCCGTGCAACAATACAGCAATGCCCTCCAAAACCACTGAAGAGCGTGGGCCTGTTTTTCTCTCTGTGAAATAACTGAAGACTACTATATTTTTATAGTTCCTCCTTCTGCTGCTAGCTGTCACATTTCACTGTCAATAGCACCTTTCATTTTTTTTTCCTTTTCAAAACATAAGATTAACTGGGTGAGAGCCTGAGTTGACACCCACGATTCTCTAAGTAAGACACATAAGAGCCTTCTCCCCCCCCTCCTTTACTTGTAAAAATGAGGACAATCCTGCAAATAGTTGAGATCAGTTAGAATACTGAGTTCCTGATAAGGGGACCTCTGCTGAATACAAAACTGCTATAATTATATTCCAAAAGACAGGAAGATAAAGCCCAATTGATAGAAACCTTTACAATCAGAAAATGTGTTATCACAGAAAACTATATAAAGCAGTAATCAAAGGTGATATTTTTCTCAATTGCCATGGAGATGCCATCTATCAGGGACTCATCTAAATAACTCAGAAATTAAGCTTTGAACATTGAAAGACTTGTGATCCAACAATAATTCCAGACTTTCTGGAATCCTCACTTTTTTCTCTGCCTTATTGCTTTCATAGGTCTTGCCCTATGAATACCCCAACCCATCAACCAAGACAAAGAAAAGTAAATAGTCTGAATAAAAGGCAATAAAATATATGGGTCTATAACAACTAGCTATAATCAAGAATCAACAGGGAATATGCCTAGTTGACCATATTTGCAAGACAATATGGAATATGAGCAAATGTACATTTCATCAAGCTTTTAAACCACAGTTGGAAGAGGGAGGATCAGGTATGTTTGGTATATCCTCAAAGCTTAAGAAAGGAATTTAGCAACAAAGCAAGTCAATGAATAGGCGCTTAAACCACTAAGACATTAGAGCTACCTCTCAGAAAGAACATAAAGCTTAATCTCCTTGTCTAAAGAAATCAAAGATTAGTTTGAAATACTAAATGAAATGCCATGCAGTTTCTTTCTCCTATCCGAGGCAGTATTCATAACAAACATGCAATGCAAAAATTAACATAACAAGCCTAACACTACCCTTTTTTTTTTTTTTGGCAGTTTTTGGCCAGGGCTGGGTTTGAACCCACCACCTCTGGTATATGGGGCCAGTGCCCTACTGCTTTGAGCCACAGGCACCGTCCCAAGCCTAATACTATTCTTTATGGAAGGTTGGCATGCAAGTTTGGCCCTTGGCTGGTTTCTGAGAACTTGGATCTGGAAAGTGTTCCCATTGCTTCCTAACTGGTAAGGATAGTTTACTATGCCTGTTTGTACAAACAATATGGTTTAATACTGAATACCTGCTTTATTTTGAGGAATCTGGAATTTTGGTACAAGCAAACAGAGAGTACTTTTACATGACCATTCCCCAGAAAACCCTTGGGCAATGAGCTCTAATGGGCTCTTCTGGGCAAGAACATCACACATATGTAGCTGCATTTTCAGTGTTGAAAGAAGAGTGTTCTATGTGACTCCTCGTGGGAGGGAGACAGCATAAGGCAGCCTACCCATAGATTCCTATAAACTCTACCTGTATCCTTTTTCCCTTATGACCTGGATGTGTATTAACCCCTACTACGTCACTATAATAATCTTAGCTGTTCTGAGTCCTGTGAGTCCTTCAAACAAATCCCTGAAAGTGAGGATGGTCTTGGAAACGTTAACACACTTGCCTAGTAGACATGAGGCATTGTGTTGAACGTGAAATAGAGAAAAATATAAAAATGATTAATACTTGGGTTCTACCCTAAAATTGCTTATCATCTAAAGGGAGGAGAATTGAAAGAGTATGCTGGCAACAAACCAGTATGCTGGGAACAAACATACTGATCAATCATTCAAAATTTTAATAAGGATCTATTATATTCCTGGAAATGTAGAAATTAAACACCTTTATATAAAGGGGCTTATAGTACTAATAAAAGATGTACACAGTAACAAATGATCCTCTTGGATATGATATTGCCTAAAATAGAAACAAAAAGATGTTAACTATTCCATCATGGACATTCCAATTTACCCTAACTTATAATTTGACTTGCACAATTTAGATGCTCCCTCCGATAATAATAAGGGTGTTAATTTTCCTCAAAACATTTCAAAAGGGGAGGGTGGCAGGCCCTAAGTCTTTCCAGACCCTTTAAATGCTTGTTGTAGGAGCCTTCCTAGAACTCATCATCAACTCAGTATCAACCACTGCACAAGACTGTTTGGAATAGAAATAGGAAGCCCTAACCTTCAAGGATCCCACAGCTTACTAAAAGAGATACAGAAGTAAACAAATTATTTTAATTCCAGGTTACTGATATGAGAAGTTTGCCCTAAGAAATATGACAATGCAAATGAAGAACATGTAACCCATGATCTATATCATTTGACACTATTACTGTTATGAAATAAATGTGTGAGAAGAAGCTAACAGTCATATTAAGTGGCAGGGTCTTAAAATTAGCTATAAGATTATTACTACTACCCATACTTTAAAATAGCTACATACTTTCCTTTAGTTCTAAAACTAGAAAAACATGTTATCAAAATATAATTTTACCTGATACACAAGCTAGTATATCATGTCCATCAAAAGCAATGTCTACCATCCTAATCAACAATGGGATTGATGAATAAATTATATTAGGCCCTGTGTGGGTCCCAAAAAATATGTAATTTTGCATTCTTCCCATCAGAAAAAGTTCTCAACATTTAAAAGCTATCTTTAGTTTTATTTGTCATTATGTTGAAAGGAGCCTAATTTTTTAACTAATTTTCTTTAAACCAACAAAAAACAATGTTGACAGAGGGGAAATAAATCTTGAAATTACTTTTAATCACTCCATTAAATTTAAATCCCTTTACCTTAAAAAAATGAATTTTTTTCTCTATATAGAATATTAAAATCTCCTATCTTTGAAGACTTCAAAAATATATTAGTTCAAAATCCATTTCTTGGTTCCCACTGAGATTTAAATTACCTGAAACTAATAGCCTCACTGCAAGAGCTCTATTCCGTGGCTTGTAAGTTGAATTCACCAGCATGACATCTATGTTTTATATATGTAAATTCCACAGGTTTACTGTAAATTCATGACATTGACAACACTGGTTGCCTAAAAGATTGGTACTGCTTCTGAAACAAATACACAAAATGAGACAGGAAGTAGCCATAATTTTTCCTGCTTGCCTATTTTATTATAGTAATCATGGAAAAAATGGAGATAGTCTAGAGCACCAAAACTAAGATAGCAGCTGAAAGCAGTGTAAACTATAAGAAAAAAGAAATATTTGCATATAAATCAAAGCAAGCAATAAGGTTTACATCACAGTACATAATATAAAATTATTTTATTACAGAAGCTACTGCTTGCATACTAGCTTCAATTATTACATTTTCTGAAATTTGGCATAGACAATATTGAAAGAAAATTTACTAGCAATTACATATACAGTATTGACCAGGGTTCTCCTTTACCTTTTGAATTCTTCCTAATACTATAAGGAGTCCAGCCTACAAAACAAAACATTAAATTATTGCTGGAGTAAAGTAAAAGGATTAGTGTCTTGAACAGTGAAAGTAAAGCCCAGTGAGAGATGTTTCAGCTTGGGGCTCTCACTTAGCTTCTCTACCTATTTATTTCCTCTGTTTCATAGCTATGCAAATAACATTGTCAGTGCTCGTCAACTTTAAATCAATAGTTTACATATTTGTTTTTTTTCCCCAACAAAAGCTGATTGAAATACATCTGTTACTTCGCTGTACTAAGAATTATACTTAAAATACCTAAATTTTACTTGGTACCAGTTTTGACACTCTTGCAAAATCTGCTCACAATTGTAGCTATTCACAACAGACATGACTAATTCCAAATTCTAATTACCTGAAGCCCCTTTCTCCACAGTGCCTTAATTACTCCCTGGTAATCAGGTGAGCACTTATGGTAAGATAGTAACTTCTTCAGAGGTTATCAAGGGGCCACTTAGTTCATTTCACTGCCAAATTCTTGATTACTACTGCACTAAATAACTTTTATACTATGTAAGAGTATAGAGTTCAGCAGCAGTAACAGGGGACTTTCATTTAGTACTTTTCTGTGGGAAAGGGCCTGTGGGTACAATCATATTTTGAAGTAATTCCCTTGGTTTCTTCAACTCTTTATCTTCAAACATGCACAGGTTTCCTCCCTGGGGTCCTCAAGACATTCTCCTCTGCTCTTCTATTTGCTCCATTATCTCTGGAAACATGAGCACTCCCTGATACCTAGTCTTTATGGCTCTCTACTATTTTCTGTCTCCTCTCTCTGCCTCAGGGAGACCAAATGTAAGGTTTGGATTATGGTTCCCTCATGAGGACTGCTGTGCTTTCAATGGTTGTCCCCTGTAAAGCTCATATTGAAATTTGGTTGCCATTGTGGTGGTGTTAGGAGGTGAGACCTCCGGAAAGTGATAGTGCCATGAGGGCTTACCTATGGGTCAGATTTGGCCCCTTTGTGCCTCTTTACCCTTTCGTCTTCCACCATGTGAGGACACACAAGGCAGGCCTTCACCACATACCGGTGCTTTCATCTTTGACTTCCCAGACTCCAGAACTGTGAGAAAATCAGTTTCTGTTCTTTATAACTTACCCAATCTTGGGTATTCTGTCATAGCAGCACAAAAGACTAGAACAAAAACTCACAAAAGAACAATTATTGCTCTCCCCTTTCATCTCATTTCTATTCAGTTTCTTCAACTGCTTAGCAGATATTTCTGCTTGTATTCAACTATTTGTACAACCCAAATCTATTTTTTGTATCCAAACCCAAGCCCATCTGACTCTAGTAACAACAACGGTAGTGGTGGCTGACATTTAATCCTCATAACATACCTTGGAAGTACACACTATTTTTGTCATCTCATTTTACAGATGAGAAAACCAAAATTACACAGCCTGCCAAGATCTAAAGCCAGGCAGATGGACTCCAGAGATTGTCTTCCTAACCACTGCTGCTGATCATATCTAAAATGATCTGACTATGATTTAGCCAATCTTACAGAAATTGCTATGATCCAATTGCAGACAAGGTCCAGCCAATATTTTGAAGGTCTCCGTTCTACACTGATGATTCATTCCACAATAATTTAGTATCTAGACAGTTGGGATAGAATCAACTTAAGTCCAGCTTTACCATTCAAAGCCCTATTGCCCCCCGCCCCCACTGTTCTCCAAACTCATGTACCATATTCTACCATATCTTCTTCTTCTTCTTCTTTTTTTTTTTTTTTTTTTGCCGGGGCTGGGTTTGAACCTGCCACTGCTGGCATATAGGGCCAACGCCCTACTCCTTTGAGCCACAGGCGCTGCCCATCTTCCTTTTTCTAATTAAGTAAGTCCTATACATACTGTAGGGATAGCAGGAAGGAGGGATATGTTTAAGATGACTTTTTTTTTTTTTTTGAGACAGAGTCTCACTTAGTCACCCTGGGGTTGAGTGCCATGGCATCATATCTCACAGCAACCTCAAATTCTTGGTCTCAAGCTATCCTCTTGTCTCAGCCTCTCAAGTAGCTGGGATTACAGGTTACTGCCACAATGCCTGACTATTGTAGAGATGGGGTCTCGCCTTGCTCAGGCTGGTCTTGAACTTCTAAACTCAGGAAATCCACCCTGTTTGGCCTCCCAGAGTGCTAGGATTACAGCTATGAGCCACCACACCCAGCCTAAGTTGGTTTTCTATATGACCACCTCAACTTTAATTTTTTCAAATGGCACACTTCTTCAAAACGCAGTCACGCAAATGAGTTTCACTTCACTCATTTAATTATAGATGCTTATATTTATACTACTCTTTTTTCACATGTGCTTGAGAAATGTTCTATTAGACAGAGGAATCACCTCCTAAAGTACCAAAGGTAAAGGGACCAAATTATGTTCCAATCAATATTGCCACTTCCATACATCTGCAACTACATCTATAACTACAAGAAATCAGAGGCCATAATATGTTTCTTGATTCAAACCAGTAGACGACAAACAAATGAGGTCATAATATGGATCTTAATATTTAAAGAAAAATGACTTATTCATAAATATCACACACACATTCATTCAGTTGCTATATTATTTTTAGCAACACAGAAGAATTTCATATCTGTAATTATATCATCTCTCTGTGTCATTATTTCTTGAGAAAACTGATGTAGCTATGTGGAATATTAAATTCAAAACACCCAGAAAGCAGATCAATAAAGCAAAATACCTCCCTACCTAAAATCAGTAAGGAATGAGACATCTTAGGAAAAAATATTTGGGGAAGATGAAAATTTATATTCCAATACATTCGTTTTAAGTTTTTAGGTTAAAAAATATCTCTGTAAGGGTGGCGCCTGTGGCTCAAAGGAGTAGGGCACCAGCCCCATATGCCAGAGCTGGCAGGTTTAAACCCAGCCTTGTCCCAAAAATGCAAAAAAAAAAAAAAAGTCTCTGTCATTCTACAATGTATTATTATACTTCTGGGTGATCTTGACATGTTACAAACTGCTCCAGATACAACTGGGATATTCAGATGCAGATAGGTGGTAGCTAGGGCCAAATGACTGACCAGTGTGTATTATAGGTTTTACATTCACACAATATCCTCAGAAGTTATTGTAAGGTACCAACAGATTTTTCTGTACAGGTAGAAAACACACAAAATAGAAGAATGACACAAACTAGAGGAGTGTTCACAATTTTCTGGTATGACTCATGGAAATGACACCTTTTGACTTTGTCTTATAAGCTTCTTTGCCCTTGACCCATGGATAC
Organism: Galagoides demidoff; assembly: GCA_963574575.1. Classification (NCBI taxonomy): domain Eukaryota; kingdom Metazoa; phylum Chordata; class Mammalia; order Primates; family Galagidae; genus Galagoides; species Galagoides demidoff. The sequence goes on along the minus strand of CAUYQV010159516.1, from coordinate 9,037 downwards.
ACTTGTACACACTCTTGGTTATATATCTGTATGGCATTTCTCTCCATCCAACTACCTTGGTCACGACTTCTACAGTTCACCAGAAAATTGTGAACAGTATCTCTAGTTTGTGTCAGTCACTGATGGTTTTAATATCTGTAAGCCATTGATACTAACACTATTAGTGATCATCCCCACTCTTCTGTTTTTCTATTTAGCATCTGTTCAAGAAGGCTAGGCCTCTGAAGTCAGTTACCAGCCAGAACATGCCTTTTTCCCTTGTCATCAAAGCAAGGACTTAATGTGTAAAAATGTGATTCCCAGATCTTTCCTGGCTCTGGTTCTGGCTCTGCCCATTAGGGTTCTCCTGCCTTCTCTTTCTCCCCTTCCCCTCTCCTATTTTAGTTACAATTCAGACACTCAGGGATTTCCTGACAACCACAGTAGATTCCCCACCCTGCCCTCTATCAGTACAGTAGTATTTGCTATAGTTTTTTTTTTTTTTTTACAAGTACCACAGTATTTATCCTTGGTTTGGACTGGAAACTTAATACTAAATAATCCCTTATGGGGGGAAAATGCTTTTTGAGAGGTTAAAATAACTATAATTTTATCAAGTAAAATGCTCATTTATACAGATACATTACAAAGTAGAAAATATACACCCCAACCCTCTTACAAGGAAGGATCTGAGAGTTACAAAACAAATAAATTTATCTATGGTCCACTCTAATACCAGTCCAAGTAGACTTTAAGCTCTAAGAAATGTTTTCCCCTATTGCTTACCCTACCCACACCTCAGCACCTAGAAAAGTGCCCTCCTGACATGTGCAGTACATACTCAATGAACATTTTAAATAAATAAGAAATATTGAGAGTAAAGAGTAGGGTTTATATAGCCTTAAGTAGCAGTATGCAAGTCATAAAAAATTCACGTCTTTGAAACTGGGGAAATTTAAATGTACACAACCATTTTTACATATCTACTTTCAATAACATTAATTTTATTTCTTAAAATTGAAGTGTATTTTATGAATACATGTGTTTTAAAACATTTTAGAGTTAGTTCAATCTCTATTGCTATTCCCAAATAATAGTTACCTGGTATAGTATTTTGTCTAAGCTATTCTCCTTGCACTACAGACCTATAACTAGGACCTTAAATAATTAATAGTTGTACCTTACTAGCTCATCTCATGTTCTATCTTTGTCTGGAAAATGCTTATCTATGTTTATGTAGTCTTTTTATTTATATGATATAATGTTTCTAAGAAAATACAGTAGATTCTCTGTAGTTGACCACCTCCCTACATTGACCACCTGCTCAAATTGACCTAATTTCATGACCAGACATGACCACATGTACATATCAATACAGAAGGGCTAGTTCCTTATTTTAACCACCTCTTTATGTTAACCAGTATGTTACAGTCCCTTGGGTGGTCAACTTACAGAGGTTTACTGCAGTTTGAATGCAGATCCAAGGATTAACTTTGGTAATCAGAAAATGTGACTGAAAAATTCTTTTTGCCCTAAGAGATAGCAAGTAATGTGTATAATGAAACTTTAAAAATGCCTTATCCTCATTACTCAAAGTAAATTAATTGGAAGGGCAGAAATCCAGATATAGATACAAAATGGACAGTTAAATGTGACGGAGGTAATAAGAACGCTCTATCATAAGGGAGATGTTTGTGTTGGAAGGGTAACATTCCAACAGTATGGAGGAAATAGATTATGAAGGGCTACAATACTTTTGGCTAAACTTTACCTTGATCTTATTGATGACACAAACTCCAGTGCCAGCCCTGAAATATGTCAATGCCACGATGCCCTCCTAACAGCTCCTTGGCCACTTGGCCACAACCTATACTTTATTTTTAAATTTTTTTTTGTTTTGAGACAGAGTCTCACTTTGTCACCCGTGGTAGAGTGCCATGATGTCACAGCTCACAGCAACCTCCGACTTTTGGACTTAAGCGATTCTCTTGCCTCAGCCTCCCATGTCGCTGGGACGACAGGTACTGACCACAATACCTGGCTATTTTTTTTGGGGGGGGGTTGTAGTTGTTCTTGTTGTTTGGCAGGCCTGGGCTAGGTTCAAATCCACCAGCCTTGGTGTATATGGCTGGCCCCCTAGCCACTGAGCTATGGGCACTGAGCCCACAACCTATACTTTAGCCACAGATTTACAGATTAGTGTACCTACTGCTTTTCATGATCCCTGAATCCAGACTACTAAAACTATTCTTATATTTACATAAAAGCAGCAAAAATTCCCAATTTTCACCATTTATCTTATTTTACAAAGATCAAAGGGAGCTAATTTCAAAATGCTCACTGAATGTCCCATGATAGGAAATACAAATGTGTTTATAAGTGCCACACACATAAATATGCATTTTAAATAATGAGTATACTAAACTCACATATTGAAATGGATATTTTCTCTAAGATCGGTGGTTTAAAAGCTTTTTTTCACCAAGACTAATCATTTTTTCCACCAAGACTAATCATTTTTTCCCAAACATATTAAAGTAGTATTCCATTAGTGGGAATTGATTTTATAAGTCAATCAAGAAGAACAATGAGACTACTTGGATAAACAGAAACATTTAACACCAGGCATTTATACAAGAGCTACAGTTCTCTTAAACAAAACATTGAGATGATTTACACATTTTGTTTTAGTTGTATTATATAAAGAAAACCCAGATTTTCACAAATAAGTACCTACAAATGTTAACAGTTTTAAAATAGCATCTCTTGCGATCTTAGAACATTTTACCATTAACGATGCAAAGACTTTCATCACCAGGAAATGAAGGAGAAAGAAAAAAATAAAATAAAAATAAAAAGATGCAAAGACAAGCTACATTCTGTGCTGTACACAAAAATGAATTTATTTGCTTATAAGTTACAAATTTGAAGGTCTTTGAACATGGAAATGCTATTTTTATAAAATTTTTAAATAACTAGAACTCTCATTTTAAATAGAATTCGGGGAAATTTTTGCAAAACTCATGCAGCACATCTACAAAAGCCTAGGGTGTAGAGTTTGCAAGGAAGACAGTTTGAAAATAATTGTTCTGGATTGCCAAATGCAGTGGCAATACACATTCCTATACACAAATGCCATAATTTTTTTTCCAGAAACACATTAGTGGGTATTTATGGATTCATGCTTGATGACAGCTAAACTGTCATGACTTTGTAAACAATAGTGGAAGCCTAAAAATGAAGATGGCTAAAGGCATTCTAATTCAAATAACAATCTGATGTAAGATTTTTAGCTGCTAAAATACAAAGTAGATTTTAATGTTTGGAATATTCGAGATTATGTAGCAATGAATATAAGTTAAGGCCCAAATGTACCAATTGCAGTGAATAAATGTATCATGTCAGATATTTCATTACTTCAAATTCTACTGCACCTGTCCAATGTTTTCTTTGGGGGTAGGGACAGAACTGCTCCTAGATGAGAGTTAATAAATTAGTATGGGTATAGTTACCTCCTAAAGTACAAACCAAACAGATGTTAATTGTTTAATTTCCTTATGTGTTATTTTCAGTAAGCAATTGAAAGGCTTTTACAGAGTTCCTGTCAATAAGCTATGGCAGGGAATTGAATTTAAATAAACAATTCACCATACTAATTTCTTTTTCAAAAAAGTCAAAAGAGGGAAGAGAAATAAGGGAAAGCTCTACTTTATAGAAGAATATCAGATGATAAATGTATAAGGAATTATGGAATTATGAAAATCAACATTTTGTAGCAATCCCAGTTATAACTGATTTAGGCAAGAACCTCATGAACAGATGTTAAGACTATATGAAATATCACAGGGGAAAAGGTTACTTATATTATGCTAAAGTAACACCCCCCACATTACTCATTAATTATAAAGACAAACCTGGAGGACACCTCTTCAACCAAATAATCACGCTTAACATGAGCAATAATGGAGCAAACCCATATACCCATGTGCTTCATGATGTGATGTGCTAAGCTGAAGACAATCATTATGTTGGGCATCCTTGTCTAAAACACTTACCCTGAATCTAATCATGGCAAAACAATCAAACCAATCCATATTGAGATACATCTGCAAAATAACTGGCTGAGCCTCATAAAAATATTAATGAAATGAAAAAATCTGTTAAAAGTCTAGGGATCGTATTAGCATGGCAGCTAGTTGTTGTTCAAGGTGTATGGTTGAGGAAAAGGTGAAAAGGGCCTTCACGAAGGGGGCGCTAAGCGTCACCCTAAAATCTGGCAGGATAATATTCCGGGCATCACCAAGCCGGATAGTCAATCCTCGTTCCTCATGGTCGTGTCTGGCCTCATCTATCAAGAGACCTGCTTGCTAAAAGTTTCTGGAGAATACTATTCAGGATGCTGTCACCTACATGGAGCACACCAAATGCAAGACAGTCAGTCACAGCCATGAACGTTGTCTATATGCTCAAGTGTCAGGAACACACTCCCTCCAGCTTTAGTGGCTAATCTTTCCCCACCCGGGGTTTCCTGTTCGTACAACAAATTCACAAAGGACCTTAAAAAACAAACAAACAAAAACTCCAAGGGTTATTCTAAAGACGAGTAGGAAGATATGACAAATCAATCTAATTTTCAAGCCTTCACTGGATCCTAGAAAAAAAGTTATAAAAGGGCACAGTTGGGATAGTTGGGGAAATTTGAATATGGGCTCTATATTAGATAATTAGCACTATATCTGTGATAAATTCCCTGTGTTTATATAAAGAAAATGTCCTTGTTCTTAAGAGATATATGCTTAAGTATTTAAGGGTGAAGTATAAGAAATCAGCAAATAAGACTCAGAAAAAAGGAAAAATTTTTAAAAAGAGAGAGGACAATGCATATATAGCATAATGTTAACAATCAGGGAATATGGATGAGAGGTGCATATACATATATGGTTAGTCATTATAATATTCTTGCATAGAATCTGTAGGTTTGAAATTTCTCAGAATAAGAAATGACACCAAATAATAAAATGTGGCAGTGAGTTTCTTACATATTCAAAAAAGAAGGGAAAAAATGGGTAACTATGAAATAACTGCACAATTAACAAACTGATAATACTTTTAGTAAAGGCATTACCTGCCAAAATACCAACTTCATTTCAACTTGTTTCTAATGGTTAATTGTTATATACAAAAAGCCTAGAAAATATTTTGGGTGATTTTAATCAACTTCCCAAAATGTGATAACTCAGAATTAAAATTAAAATTATGCACTTGTATACTCACATACAATCTGATGTGACATTTTATAATTGGACTACATTAAAAACAAAAGCATGAAATTGTTTTAGCAGCTATTTCAGCCTAGTCATCTGTTTAATACAAGTAATTTTTCCAAGTGAAGATCTTGCTTCAGTTGCAACAGTAATTCAACAGCGCCCCCCCAAAATAATGAAAATAGAAGTGTACAAAATTCCATGAGACGTATCGATACATTTTCTGCTACTGATTATCTATTCAATATCTCTGGATTTTTCTCAAAATTATCAATAACTGATAAATAAGAAAAGCATACCATTATAAATAGTTACCAAACTGAGAAAATTGAGATTTAGTTTTATTTTATATCTTAATGGCAATTTGTGTATTATTTTAATCAAATGATGGGATAGCTTGTGGACATTTTTCATTAGTTTTCTAAAGCAACCCAGGAAAACACATAAAAATAGCCTATAGCTGCTTATACTCAAAATATTAATAAAGATAAAATCATACCACAACTATTTAAGGAATAAAATGCTCTTAGATATTGAATTTTCAGTAACCAGACTATAATTAAATGAAGTGAGGATGCCAGTATTTATTAAAAATACTAATTTGCCTCATATTAATTTGAAACTTAGGAAATAGAATAATTTTTAAAAATACTATTTTGCCATCAGAAGCAATAATCTACCCAAATAATGCATCAGTTTACCTCATCATAAAACAGGGATTCATTTCTGAAAGGGAAGTATAGCTATAAAGAGTGGTAGAAACCATTCTAAAAATAAAAGTACACAGCAGAAAAACAACTGGATATAAATGTACCATATTACTAACAATAGGTTATGTAAAGTTTAAAGGTTATGGGGATGGGTGGGGGTGACTTTTATTAAATTCCCCCTCCTTAACTCCAATATCTAATTTTCTAAAACGTACTGAGTTTCTCTTATGATGAGTATAGCAAACTTGAAAAAGATTTCCTTTAAATTACATATTTGGTTTAAGTCATATATTTAAAGGAAATATGGCCTTTTGTATTTACACATTTTAGTACTACTTATAAAAAGCCAAATTCTTCACTACTAGCACAAATCTGAAAGTATTATTCCAGAAACATTCCCATTTGAGTTAGTATGACCTTAGTTTAGAAATTTGTCTAGAGAAAAAGAACCACCACCAACAAAAAAGAAATAGTAACTGAATTTCCATTTATAGAATATATATATAATATTCATCTGGAGAACACTGCTCAAATGAAATAAGGAAACGATACCATGGCTGTGCTGTTTAAAATACAAATATTTTAATATTTAGATGGAAGATTAGGACTTTAAACATAGTCTGTAGTCTGGGGGTCATCTTGAAAGACCTGAGCTTTTATAAAGTTTATAACTGTAAGTGGTTTCTAAACTGACACTGAGTAATGAAAGAATGAATGAATGAATGCATACGTCACAATCAACTGGAAGTAATTGTGGCACAACACATTCTTGCCCAAACTGTAACTTTAGGAATTACCATGAGCATCATTTCTTAAACTGATAATTAACTGTCATGAATTAAATGTGTAATATGTTTTACAGTTTACAAAGTACTTTATGCCTCTATTAGGATGGCAGGATAAACACAGATAAAGAAACTTGGGCTCAAGAAAGGTTGAGTGAAGTGTTTCACCCCAAATCACTCAGCCATTAAGATAAAGAGCCATGACCCAAACTCCAGGTCTTCAAAGTCTAAACATTGTGATTTTCACTGTTCTCATTTATGGTGTAAGCATCCATTTTGTGTGGTGGTTTTCTTATGGGTAGAATTCATTTTGTACACCAAGATATACGCAAAAACTATTGGGGAAAAACTTCAGGTGAACATTCAAGATGTTTCTAGTTGGTGTGATGAGGAGCTATTGTTGGAGTTTCTCAGATAATGAGAAAAGAATAGGGAGGAAAAAAAAAATGTTCTCAATACTTTTTAGTCACATCTGTATACCAAAAAAATCACAATCATCATCAATAGAAGTGGAAACACATACACATTTAGTAAAATGAGAAGGAAAGCATTTAGATTGGGCATATTTTCAAGTAGCACTTATAGTTCTGAGGCCCAAAACTGTAGACTGTCTAAAAGTAATTAAAAAGAAGGCAGAAGTATATGGAAAAGTTAAAGGAAATGGGAAGCACAGCTGCTGAGGGGCCACTTAATCCTACAAGTAGCCTAAGAGAGATTGCATGGGTGATGAACAATTGTCCTTGGTGGAAGCAGAAAACTTATGGAGAGGAAAGGGTTCCAAATGGCAATAGAAAAAAGTTTAGTTTTATTCTTGAAAATAAAAAAGATTTTAAGATGCCAGACTTCATTTCCAATGGAAGAGGACTTATGGTTTTGAAAGGCATTATAAAATAATTAGTAGCTTTCTGATTTCAGTTTATGTATAGTTCAGTGTCAGAAGAGTTATGAATATGTAGAGATTGAACACAAAGATGTTTAATTATTTTATTGCTATTATAGCCTAGTGTATTTAAAACGTCTAAGGTGTATTAAGACATGGTCCTTACCCTCTGAGAGCTTGTAAGCATTTTAATTACACAATATTAATTAAACAAACTAATGTTTAATTGAAATTAATTATAAAAGGCCAAGAGTGCATAAGAAAGGTGAACACGGATGGCATAAAACTCAGAGAGGCACAATGTTTAATCTGTTTTAGATACAGAGAAAAAATAGCTTAGAAAGAAGTATAGGCCTTTGCTAAAAATGAGATTATTTCTAATGTTTGGTTAATAGAACAGCAGTTATCTTTTTCCTCACATTTAAGTTGCTCAGTATATTCTCTTTACCTGCACTAATGCTACTAGTTTGCAAACATCTGCTACAAAAGCACAAAGACCATGTCTCCTTAGTCATTTCTGGCCCATAGAGCAACATGTGCATAGAGGTATTTAATTCTCTGTGATACAGCAGCTTTTTCCATGGGCAGGGCTCTCACTGTGTTGTAGGTATGACTAAAAGCATTCCTCCGCTGGCAGAAAATAAGAATCACTTGTTAGCTCATGGTTAAGGACTAAATATCAACCATGTTAGAGAGGTTAAACAACCATGGTATTAACTATTATCCACAACTACCTGAAATCCACCAACTCTTAATTAGATACTAGTCAAGAGGCCAAGCTATGAAGTCTGTCTAAGTGGATTCAATTCTTAGCTCTCCCACTTACTTACTAAATAAGCCCAGACAATATACTTGCTCCTCCCAGCCTCACTTTCCACATCTATAAAATGGAGGGTGATAATTGTTCTGACAATTAAATTAGTCTTTACATGAACCCTGCTGAGCACGGTTCTGGCACTTAGTATTCTCTAACGGGTAGCTATTTTTAAGTGTTAAATACAACAAAATGAATATTATATACTACCTATATGCCTTTTCTTGGGCTGCCACGCCAAAATGCCACAGATTGGGTGGCAAACAAAAGAAATTTATTTTCTCACAATTCTTGACATAAAAACCCTAAGATAAAGGTGTCCATACGTTTGGTTTCTTCTCAGGCCTCTCTCCTTGGCTTGCAGAAGGCTATCTTCTCTCTGCCCTCACCTGGCTTGTCTTCTGTACATGAGCACAACCCTGCCATCTGTCTGTGTGTCCAAACGTCCTCTTTTTATCAGGACACCAGTTAGATTAGACTAGGGCTCACCCTAATGACCTCTTATTTTGCGGGGGGGGGGGGGGGGGGGCCCCACACACGGTGTTGGTTTTTAAATAAAACCTTTAAAGCCAAAACACAAAAACCAGACACATTCTGAAAAAAGG
>CAUYQV010159515.1:0-46352 GCA_963574575.1 Galagoides demidoff | reverse complement strand
ATAGCTGGGTCATAGATGAGAGTAAGAAGGAAATCACCAAATTTTTGGAACAAAATGATAATGAAGACACAAATTACCAGAAACTCTGGTCTGCTGTCATTTTAAATGTTAAAGAAATATACCTTGCGGGCAGCACTTGTGCCTCAGTGGGTAGGGCACCAGTGCCATATACCAAGGGTGGCAGGTTTGAACCTGGCCCCAGCCAAACTGCAACAACCTCAAAAAAAAAAAAAAAAGACAGCCAGGTGTTGTGGCGGGTGCCTACAGTCCCAGCTACTTGGCAGGCTGAGCCAAGAGAATAGCCTAAGCCCAGGAGTTTGAGGGTGCTGTGAGCTGTGATGCCACAGCACTCTACTAAGGGCGAAAAAGTGAGACTCTGTCTCTAAAAAAAAAATAATGAAATAAAATAAATATACCTTGCAAGTACTCTTCTCAATGTGCCTTTTGTCCTTTAGCTCTGTTTTCCTTTACTATACAGATTTTCAATTTGGGGCAAAAAAATCCATCAGTTTTCCCTTTGTGATTTCTGACTTTAATTTCAAACTTCAAAATGCTATCTTCTTATCTCCCAATAGAATGAGAGGCTCACCAATACATTTTGTAGAAATTCTGTATTTATTTACCTTTTACATAAGTATTTAGGTAATATAAAATTAATTTTAATATAAGGTATGAGGTAGGGATCTAATTTTATTTTATTTCTCTGTGGTTAGTTCATTAATCCAACACCTTTTAATGTATGACCCATCCTTCTCACTGTTTTAAAATGCTACCCTTATAAAAACTACTTGTATATTTGTATTGGGTAGATATTAACTTCTCAGGTAGATTGCATCCTTCCATTGCTTTCTTTTCCAAAAAGTCCATTCTTTTAGATAAATTTTAGTATCTCATCATGTAATAAAGAAATGTGCTAATATTTTGATTAATGTTGCATAATATTTATTTAATTGGGGGTAAATTGGCATTTATCCATTACTAAAGCCCAATTTCCATTTACTTATCTCTTATATACTTCAATAAAGATCCATAATTTCACAAAATATAATATATGCATTTCTTATTAAGTTTATTTTGAGGTATTTTTATATTGTGATCAGAATTTTATTCTAATTTTATTTTATTTTGATTGATATATACTAAAATTATTGGGGGGGTTGTGTGTATTTATTTTGTACATGCATTTTTTTCTGAAGATGATCATTTGGCAGCAAAGCCATCTCACTGTATTTCATAGTTACTTGGTTGTATAACAAATAGGTATAAATTATGCAAACTCATCTGGACATCCCATGGGTATAAGAATGGCTGTGTGGCTCAGACAGTCTAACAAGGATAGTCCAATTAATCATAGCTTTTATTTTTTGTGTTTTATTATGTTTTGGAGCCTTGCTGATCTGAAAGAGCGTGTTCTTCCCAGGGTGAGTTCTAGAGTCAGCAAACCTGCAAGCATGCTTTCCTACGCAAACCAACCAGCCCAGAACCCACACCCTTCAAACACTTCCTTTATACTCCAGCCCAATATCATTCCATCTTAATCACCCTAGGGCCAGATAATTTAGACAGCCCCTCTACCCCAGAGTCTCCTGAAATTATTCTCAACTCTAAACCTGCTCAGCCATTCCGTCCTGCAAAAACCATAATGAAGACTTTATTCCTGCCCTTCCTGTCTCCTGACCAACCCTGCTACTTTCTGATAGGCCTTGAGTGGCACAGAGTGGGCCTTCCTTTTGGGAACAGTAGGCAACAAACTATCTTTTCAATAGAAGTCACTGATGATCTGTTGGCCTTACCACACCTGAATAATAATAAAGCCTACATTTTAAAACAATAGTTTCAGTAGAATATCAGGAATAGATAGCCTAATACAGGAGCAAGAGCCTGGGTTGTGGAGTCAGACAGTCCTAGACTTAAATCAAACTCCCTGGCTTACTAGTTGTGCCGTGTTTAAACAAGTACTTTAAATTCTCTGATGCTCTTTATCTCTCTGTGAGGTGGAGGTTCTGAGAAATGGAACGACTTACTAAAGTTCACCCAGGTGGTGCATAGTTGAATGGAGATTCAAACCCACATGTGAGTCTGAACCCAAGGCCTGTGCCCCTGGTAGTATGCACCATTGTCTTCAGTCTCATTGTGATGTGTGAGGGTCATGCAGGGTCCCAGCCACCACTCTGAGTCCCTGTTATCATCATCCAGTTCTAAGTCTAGAATCAAAGATGTAGACAAGAAAGAACAAAACAGGGGATTGCTGGTACTTACCATTCCTATTAATTGAGGTTCTAGGTGAATTGGATTTTTATTAATTAAGGTGGGGCTACTCTGAAGCCAAGATGTGCTTTGCATACCGAGTGTGTCATGGGACACACAGCACCCATCTTGAACAAGCAGGAGCATAATACCCAGAGGAATCACCTAGATGGAAATGCTGGCTCTGCGATGGGTGAGCAGCTCCAAGGACCCACACCCTCCCTCAGCTCTCCTGAGGTGTGCACAAAAAGAAACGCCCTGCAGGTTCTTCTCTTTCATGAGCAGCTATCACTTACTGGCAGTTTACTTTCTGTCATACCTTGAATATACATAATAAGTTTAAGAAAAAAACAAGAACAAGAAATGAAATTATAAAAAAAACAAAAGGATTCACATCAACCTCACAACAGGCCTATGAGGAAGGAACAGTCATTATTTCCATTTCACAGATTAATAAATTAAGATTCAGAGAATTGAGAGTCTTATTCAAGGTCATATATCCAAGAAGTGCCTGAGTGAGGATTTGAACCCAAACCTGCCTGACTTTTAGTCACTTTGCTCTACTGCCTCCCTTTTGATGAAGTTGGTGCCCATTCATATCCCAGCATTGATTTGTTCTAATCGGTTACTTGTTGGTGATCCTATTAGCCCAAGAATGAGCCATTAATGAATATTCCTTACAATGCAGATGGCAGACTTCACAGTGCGTGTACTTTCTGTTCTAACCACGATCTTGCTCATGGCTTCAGAGCAGCCCCATCTCAATACATAAGAATTTGTGTTAGTTCTAAGGAAATCTCTAACAATGTCCAAGACAATGGATTCTATAGATAAAATGCTGTCACACATAGGTTCCCTATAAAAAGTCTGAGAAGAGATCCACATTCATATTGGCCAGCTGAGGGGGGTAATATACTTGTACAGAAAGATGTTGGCCTACCATAATCAAGTGCCCTGTGGCCCCATGTTCTTTTTTAAGGTAGTGAGTGTGACTTGGGGTTGAGTCAGCCTCTTCTACTAGGATAGTTACATTCCTGCCTCAGTCTGTCCAGTCATTCCCATTGTCATTAGGAGGTGCTGAGATGTGAAGAGTGTTATGGACCCAGATATTCCCAAATGCCAGCCCCAGGGAACTCCTCAACCCAGGTGTGAATCTGCTGCCCCTACTGGTCTGGAGCTTGTGATTCTCCCTGGGAGGCTGGAGGAACAGCACTTGGGATTGAACAGGAACAGAAAATCCCACTTCTGAAATGTTATGCATTAATGTGAGAAAAACATCTGGCCCGGAAACCAGAGACCCCAAAGCCTTTGGTTTGCATGTGACCTCAGGGAGCCCCAGGCTGTCTGCAGTATGGTAAGTCTTACTCATCACAGACATAGTCACAAAATCGTATCAAAAGGACTTTGCTCTCTGCTGAAGACACCAGGTCACAGGGCCTGCTGAGCATATGGTAAAACAGATTAAGAGGGCAAAAGAGATTTTCTGTGCCAAGGCCCCAATCTCATTTACATGGATTAGCACCTATGTCTGAAGTCATTTCCTCTTAGTCAAAAGCTAAGGGGCTCAGAGGTCAGAGAAGAGACCAACCAGGGCAAGACATCAGGAGAAAGCATGAGTTGAGTCTTGTGCCTTTGCTGGTTTGGTTTTCTGATGAGCAAAAATCCATTTGTTCTGACAACACTAGAGAAGAGGGGACATCAGCCGTATACATCATTGAGATGTAGTTTGGACTTGAACATGAGGATTTTCTGGCAGAGCCTCAAAAGCACTTACTTCTTCATTACAAGGTCAATGTGCACAACTGACATCTCTAAGTCTCAGCCAGATCCTTACCCACCCCTGAATCACCACCTCTCCCACCATCCTAAGTGCTTTCTGTGCATCGTCTCATTAAATCCTTAAAACCACCTGAATGGCAGCCTAGTAGAAGCACTGAAACACAGTGGATAAGGGTGCAGTCTCTGAACCAAGTCATCTGCTTTCCATGTGGTCTATAAAACAGGATGGGCTGAATTGTGGCTTCCAAAGAGAGCAGGACTTCTTCCCTAGGACCTCTGAATGTTTTGCAGATGGGGTTACATTAAGGATCCTGTGATAAGGAGATTATCCTGGATAATCTGGATGGGCCCTAAAGGCTACTATCAGTGAAAGTATCTTACTATCTTATGAAAGAGGCAGAAATATTTGACACAGACACAGACAGAAGAGGAGATGTGACCATGGCAGCAGAGGCTGGAGTGATGCAGCCACAAGCCCAGGGAAGCCAGAAGGGGAAAAAAGAGATTCACATCTGAAGCCTCTGGAGGGAACATGGCTCTCCCAGTACCTTGATTTCAGACTTCTGTCTTTCTAAACGGTACAAAAACACATTTATGTTGTTTTGAACCACCACGTTCTTGATAATTTGTATAATACCCATAGGAAACTACTATGTGTGTGTTATAATATTTCCTAGTGCTGTTTTAAGAATCAAATAATTCAATATGTTGAAAACAGTTTCAACAGTGGTGGCACATGGTAAGTGCTACAAAAAGTCTTTCTCAAGTAGGTATTAGCATCGTTATTTTTAAATGGAGGAAGAAAATGAGCCTTGGGAAGGCCTATAACACATGAAAGCTAAACCCCAACACTGGTACCAACACTGCTCTGTTTCTATTATTTGAGCTCAAGTCTTAGAGTCTTTAGCCCCAGCAGGAGCCTTCTGGGCCAGCCACTCCCATGGCTTCACAAGCTCTTCTGAGGAGGAAGTTTTCAAAAGCCAGGAGTCAGACTAAGATCACGGGGTCAGACTCAAAGCCTGAGATGGAAATCAGGGGCATATAGCACACTCCGCCTCCTGCTCCTGGTTCACGGATCAACCCATGCGCACCACCCAGCGGTAAGCCGGGTCACCCAGAGCCTGCTGTTCACTCTCGCTACATTTGAGGCCTAACCCAGTTGGGGGTATAATAATAATTAAAAATAATAATGACTGCCGTTTCTTTTTCTTTATAATATGCCAGGTTTTGAAGTAAGTGCTTTAGATATGTTACTGTCCTCAATTTTTGTACCTAGTTTACAGATGAGGGTTATGAGGTTCAGATGGTTAAGGGGCATGCCCAAGCTCAGATGTAATTCAAATCCAGGTGCATCTGACCACATCTCCTGAGGGATGACATCATCATCACAGCATCCTACAGAGCAGGCTCATTGCTAGGTGTGTGTACTGGGGAGGTCTGCTATTAATATTACTCTCTCTCTCTGAGTCCTCTTAGGCTCCATATCTTACAGCTGAGGAAACAAGTGTGCTAACACAGTGAGCTTCTCAAGGTCACCCAGAGGACTGGCAGCTGAGCCAGGACTTGAACTCCAATCTCGGGCTCCAGAGCCCCAGTTCAGCCTCAGCTTGGCAACTTCTGCCTTCATTACAGCTTAGACACATGTGCAGACCTCATAGCAGCTCCCCATCACAGAGAATACTAACTAAATTCACTTCCTGCCTGCTTTCTTCCATCAAACTCAGAGGCATGCTAGTATGAAGCCATAAACCTGGGTGTACAGAAAATATCTCTAACCTATACTAACATTAAGTAACTCCTTGAAATACGCAGGGTGTATGTCAGTCATCTGCTGGAAAACCAGGTGAGGATGGGTCCTCCTGCAGCAGGGCAGGGCACTGCAGCCTGGTGAAGCTTCCTTCCTCCCCTGTTGTGATCCCAGAGGCAGCTAGTGGTGGCTGTCTTCATAGGAAATAGTCACTACAGTCCCTTTCCAAGCCCTCAAGTCCAACTCCTATAGGGAAATGACCCTCCCCAGACTTGAGCCTTAAGGCATCTCTTCCTTGCAGCCCTGAATTTCTGCTCGATTATTGAAGCTTCCCTTAACCTTTCCCACCAGCCTGTCTTTCAAACTATCACTTGAGCATCCTAAGGGTGTGTGGCTGGAGGGTTTTTTCTCCTTCGTATTCCAGGAAGAGACTTGGGGAATTAGTTAGAAGAAAGCGGCTAAGAATTTGGAGAGTCACCCGTGGAGTTGCTGAGCACTTAGTGAGTGCTGAACACAGTGGCGTTTTCTATCTATTTTCTCACTTCATTCCCACAACGACCTTGTGAAGTAGGTATTACCGTTATCTGCATCTTATAATTCCAGGCCCTTCCAATGATGCTGCGATGATGCTGATTATGCTGATAACAATACCAGTTGGTATCTCAGCAGCCAAATGTTACAAGAGCTCTTCATGCATCAACTCATTTAACCCTCCTGAACACTTCATAAGGTATCACAATTATGAGCACCATCAGGTATTATGACCTCCATCTTACAGATGAGAAAACTGAGGCACAGGAGTTACATAAGGTCACATAGTGGGTAAACAGAAAAGGTGAAGTCAAACTCAGGAGACTTACTCCAAGGATCAACGAATTATTGCATATGGGCTGACTGCTTGTTTTTGAAGTTTCTTGGAACACTGCCATGATCGTTTGTTTGCTTTTTGTCTGTGGCCACTTTCATGCCACAATAGCAAAGAGGAGTAGTTGGAACAGAGACCCTATAACCTACAATGCCTAAGATATATACTGTGGGGCCCTTCACAGAAAAGGTTTGGTGACCTCTGGTCTAGCTCCAGAGCCCACACTCTGAGAAAGCCAAGAGTCACCTCCTTCAGTATGCCTTCCCAAAGCCCAGGTGGGGAGGTCGAAACCAGTAAGTCCTCAGCATCATCCGTGATAAAGTCCCTACCCTGATGCACAGTCTCTCCATGGCACTTTGAGTCCTCTATCTATAAACTTAGGGATAACCATATTTTTCCTGGGAGGTTGTGTGTAGAGAGGATTAGATAAGCTTTTGTAAGCAAAGAGCCAGGCAAACTGTAGGTACACACAACATCCAGAAATCACCAAAGGCACAGGTGAATTGTTCTCTTCACCTCCCTGGCATCCCACAGAAGAGAAGTGTCAGCCCCATCCTCTGCTGTCCATGAGAAATAACACCTGTTATTCCATTGAAGTGCAAAACAGTTCCCATCTATTTCCCATTTGCAGGCGATCATCAGTATGCTGCTTCAGCGTGCCAGATGCAAAGAGAATACACCAGTCTCCAGCACAGCCAGCTGCCTCCCTGGCAGGCAAGGAGGTGAGTGTGAGAGAATGGGAATGGAGTCCATTACTTCCTGGGACAATGGGGGCCTCCTCATACCTCCAGCACTTCTCAGTGTCCAAGTGGTTCCTCCTCAAAGTTGAACAAAGGGTCTTTTAGAAGCAAAAGCTAAAATTCTCAGAATCCCATGAGCTGAGCCCTTCCACAGAATCCTTTAATAATGGAAGCTCTTTCAATATCAAGATGAGATGACTTGGAATCTGTCCTTAAGACCCATCCCTTACCCCTCTCTGGAATTGCCAGGGTGAGAGACAATTGGGGGTGCTTTATCAGACTGGATTCCTTGAATAGCTTCCCAGGGGCACACCCACCACCACTGGGTGACAATAATAGCTAACATGTATTAAGCATTTACCATTTAATACCCACAGTAACGCAGTGAAGAAGATACTATGAACTCTGTTTTACAAGTAGGGATACTGAGGACAGAAAGGTAGAAGATGCAGGTTACTGGCAAGAGAGGAGGTGTGGTCTGGAGGAAGGAACATAGCTCGGAGATCAGACAGATACAACTCTGAATTCACGTGATCTCAACAACAGCTTCACTTAGCTCAATTTCCTCATTTATAAAATAGGCACAACTGACTATTTCCTCTGGCTGCCCTGAGAATTAAGTGAAATAATATACATGAAGTTTCACATTAGTGGCAGGAACTGGATTTAGAGTAATGTTACCAGTTATTGTTGCTCTCTGTTTAAATACAAGTTGGTTTTCTGCATGACCAGTACGTCTTTCCCTTCCTGGTAGTATTTTTCTGTTTGAGGAACCATGGTTCCTCCATTGGGGGTGGAAGTAGTTAGAAAGAGGACAGGTTGAAAAAAATAAAAATTAAAAAAAAAATAATAAAAAATAAAAAAAAGAAAGAGGACAGGTTGACTTTTAAGTCAATCCCACATGTGGCCAAGGCAACACTGTATTTACACAGTGATGGCAGTTGGTTCAGATCCAGGCACACAGCCCATACTGGACCCATAAATTTCAGACTTGTGGCTACTGATTGAAATATTGGGTAAAAAATGCTTTTCTTTAGTTGAAGTTGCTAAACTGGGAGATTGTAGATCTGGATCTGCTGTGGCCCACTAAAATGAGGCAACACGGTGAAAATCATGTCCCAAGAGGGAGGGAAGGATTTTATTTATAGGCTGTCCCTGAGTTACAGACATCCAACTTACGTACAACTCGCACTTATGAACAGAGGCTATTATAGGTAAAAGGTAAATAAATGTACCTGATCTAATTTATGTACAAAATTGACTTTAAAGCAAAGTTACAGAATCCATCTTGTTGGTAACCCAGGGACTGCCTGTACATCTAAACAATGTTATTTAGACCCCCGAGAATAGGCAGATCTATAGGGAGACTTGGACATTTCAGTGATAAGGCCCATAAATTCTTCCTTTATGCTTAAGTCAGTTGAACAAGGATTGTTTTATTTCCCAAAGAATCCTGACTGGTTTACCTTCTCAAGTGGACATCTCTGAGTGAGACATGAAGCCGCAGAATCCAAGACTTCTCTGCAACATGCCATCAAATGCCAATCTCATCTCTTCCTTCTCTTGCCTCAACTCCTTTCTCTCCCTCTTCTGTTTTGAATCACTTCCTCTTGTTCTCTTCTGATTTTCCCACATCTTTGAGGGCACGTGGACCCCACCTTTGCCTTTTCTTGGTCTGCATGCTCTATGGGTGATGGGGGAGCTGAGGTCAAATACACACCACTTGGATCAAGGTAGGCACCATCCAGCCACCACTCCAGGGATGATGCTCCCATAGCTGTGGGGAAATAAAGCCAGGCATCTGCCATTCACGTCAGGGAGGGTTTGTAGCAAGCTTCTCCAAAGCTCAGTATTTCCCAGTAGTGTGCACAATCCTTTGGTCTCTTTAACTGCTCTGCTCCTTTTATTTGGGGAGGGAAGTACATTGGCTTGTTTAGTCCTGTTATAATATCTGCTATGGTTTGAACATTTATGTTTCCCCCAAATTCATGTGTTAAAATCCTAGTCCCCTGTTGTTGTTGGGCTCCAAATGTCAAGCCCCACGTCAGGCACCAGATGTCAGGATCCCACCCCAAAAGTAGCATCTCCTGAGACCTGTGGAAACTGGCAATCGACTGAAGAAATACAGAGTTAGAAGCGAGGGTAAACAAAGACAAGAGACATAAAGTAGAATTTTTAAAAAGTGGGAGTTCAAGGGTCCACTGCCCGTCCTGGGATTCCATCAATGGCCTAGAGCATTTGCTCCACTCTGATTTTATTGAAGTCTATTTGCCCAGAGGGTAAGATGAGGGGAGGGACAAAGTCCTCAGCAATTTCTCAGATTGATCATATCAACTCCTATTGTTATTATTATTAACCTAAAGGGTAGCCTTCAAAAATCTGAAATCTGAACCTTATATTGGGAGAGCCCCCTACTTGACGGCCCGCACACAGATTTCCAGGGAGATGTTAAGCTCCACTAATTTTCTATGGAGTAAAACACCACTGGCATTAATCTCCTCTGAAGGACCAGTGAGAGGGAGGCATTTTCCTCTGCAATAAGGGATATAAATTCTTCTGCTCATATCTCAGAGCTCAAGCTACTCCCTTGGTCTCTGCCCCAGGCAAATGCAAATCTCCATGGTGGGTATCTTCTTTGCCTGTTTAATGGGTAGGAAATGCCCTAGAAGATGTATCTTTTCCAGGACTTGCCATAATCTTTTCTATGGCCATTACTCTCCTTGGAGTGCTCACAGACCCAGCAGGGTGTTTGTAAGCTGTATCCCCAACAGGCTAGAATTTCAGAAAAGGCAAGAAGCTTGCTAGCAATGGCTAGCTTAAATGTAAACTAGCTGACTTTTCTTTGTTCTGACTCACTCAGCTTACTTTTTAGTTTTCCTCCTTATCTGGGGGTGCTTTCCTTTGCCAAGGTGGGATCTTTGGTCCCCATTCTCCCAGCAGTCCCCAAGGAGCTGGTATAGGAAATAGAATCTTTCAGAGGGAATTAAATCATGAGGGTGGAGTTCCCATGAATGAAGTTAGTGCCCTTATAAAAGGGGTCCCAAAGAGCTTGTTTGCCCCTTCTGCCATGTAAGGGTGAGGTTACAATGAGAGGATGGTGGCTATGAACTAGGAAGTGAGCCCTCACCAGACACTGAATCTGGGGATGCCTTGATCTTGAACTTCTCAGCTTCCAGAGAACTGTGGAAATAAATTTCTTTTGTTTATAAGCCACCCAGTCAACAGCATTATTATGGTAGCCCCAAAGGGCTAAGAAATTAACCTCAAATCAAAACACTGGAAGTAAAATGTTTATTGGTTTCTTAGAGAAGATTAAGCTTTACAAATAGGCAAAGACACTGAGAGTGAGCTACTGATAACAAAGCTGCCAACTCCTTCAGGAAGGCTTCCCTGACCACACCCCACCATGAAGGCTCCAATAAGTGTTGCTTATTGCTGCTCCACACTCTCTATATTTGCCTCTTTCTTAGCACTTCCCACACTGTCTTGTAGTTGCCTGTCACCCACCAAACTGTAAGCTCCTTACAAACAGGCCATTTCTTATTCACCTTTGTATCCCCAGTGCTGTAGCGGGCTGAAAAGTAGCCCGCAAAAGATATGTTCATGTCCTAATTCCCAGTACCTGTGTGTATTGCCTTATAGAGCAAAATATGTAATTAAGTTAAGGATCTTGAGAGGAGAAGTTTATCCTGGATTACCTGAGTGGGCCTTAAATGCAATCACATGTATTCTTATAAGGCAGACACACAGAGGAGAGAGACACAGTCAGAAGAGAGGCCAGTGATAGAGTCACAAGTCAAACAAAGCCAGGAAATACCAGAAGCTGAAAGAAGCAAAGGATGGTTTCTCCTTCAAAGCCTCCAGAGGGAAGGCAGCTCTGCTGATACTTTAACTTCAGACTTCTAGCCTCTAGCACACTGCAGGAATAAACTGATTTTTTAAAGTCACCTAGTTTATGGCAAATTGTTAGAGCAACCACAAGAAACTAAAATAAGTGCTTTGGGGGAGGTTCCGTGGAGGAAGGGTAATTGGTGGGACCTCACTTATGGTGCATATTGCAAAGGTACATGTCAAATCTATTAAGAGTAGACTATAAATGTCTTAACACAAGTAAATGAGGTGAAGGCTATGTTAACCAGTTTGATGTAAACTTTCCAAATTGTACATAAAATTGGCACATTGTACCCCACAAATGCAGTAATGTACACGGTTGTTATGATTTAATACAAAAAATTTTAAATAAGAATAAAAATAAGTGCTTTGCGTAAGTTTTGGCATGTGGTAGACAAGGAGGCTGTATACAGATGATGTCAAAAAGATATATACATATTTTAAGAAAGGAAACAACTATACTAAAATTGTAGTACTCGATATATACTGAGGAAGAAAAATGAATACAAGTCACATTGAGCACCTCTTGTAATCACAGAAGTCAACTGTGACTTGAATATTATAGTTTTTTCTTTTATTAAAATGTGTATACGTCATTTTGGCACCCTTTGTGGATTTCACCAAACTCCAGCAACGCAGGTCAACTGGTAATTCCTAGAGGATGGGGTTGAAGGGACTGAGTCTGGTCTCCTACAGAACAATCGATCAGTGATGCTTGGCGTGTGCATGAGCATTGTGTATGTGAATTTTCCCACAAGGATGCTCAGTAAAAAGTTATTAAATTAATAAATAAATGAGATTTCCACAAAGAGGATCCTCCTGAGATTGAGAGTACTGAGATTGCCTAAATAGCCAGAAGTCTTGAACACAGCTCAGCTCAGAGCATTCCAAGACCCCCAGAAACTACGGATTTATCAGATCCATACCTTTCTTACCTCTTTTCCAGTGTCGTCTCCACTTAAGACAAGCTGAGCAGGCACAATGATTTCCCTATGTGAAGAATTCATGTCTTTGGTCAAGGGAAGCCCAGGGACACCCAGTAGTTTTTCTGGTATGTTTGGGAAAAGGTCAGTTTTGACAGGATTTCAGCTGCGGTAATATAGTCCAGGGGGTGGACTGGCTCCAACAATCAGGAAGTGTGTCATCTCACCCACAGGGATTCCCCACCAAAGTGGGCTTCAGGAGTGACTGATTCAGCCACTCAGTAGAGTCAGGAGGACCCAGGTTCCTTTTGGTTCTTCCCCAAGTCATCCTCACACTGATGTCACTTTGCTTTCAGATGACAAACACCCAGGGGAAGAAGAAAGATCATTTCTTTCTGTCACTCTCCATTAGGCACCCTAAGCTTTTCCTAGAAGGTCCCAAATTATCCATCACGTCCTATTGGCTACTTTGGGGTCACATGCTCATTCTGAACCATTCTCTAATTGGGAAGTGTGATTACCCACAGACCAATCAGATTTACTCCTGGTACTGGGGGTAGATGCAGCTCCTTGGAGGCTCCAGGCTGGGCAGAGTTGGGAAATATTCAAAAGCAGGCAGTGATATGGGAAGAGGCAGGTGGGCTTGGGTGTAGGGGAAGGGGACAGGGACAGCCAGCCACCACCCATTACAGAAACGTTAAAGGAACAGCCTTGGATCTGACATCTTTGAGAAATTGTCAGAGTCTTCCAGGCTAAGATATCTGATTGCTTCCCCTAAGGTATAATTATCTCTTGACAGAGCCACTGCCATAACCTCTTCTGTTTTCCCTACATCCTCTCCTGCCTGTCCCCCAATCCATTCCATATCAGCATCTGAAGTCACATTTCTCAAATGTACATCTAACTTTGTCTCACTTCCCCCCATGGCTTCCCACTGCTCTTAAAATAAAGCCCAAACTTAACATTAACTTAAAAGTCCTTGCATGATCTGGATTTTGCTCACTACTCAAACACTACCCTACGTTGCCTTCTTCTCTCCCTTGCTTTTACGCCTTTTCCTCCAACTGCCTTAAACTTTGAAGAAGCCTTTTCCCTCCCTGGGGACTTCACATAGGCTGTTTTCTCCGCCAGCCAACTGTCTTTGCTTAATAAACTTTCCCTTTGGATGTAACCTTTTTATACCCAGAGTTTGTCAGTTTCTTCTGATATTAGTTCTCAGAATACCTGCTCCTTCATCACATTTATCACAGGCACAATGATTACAAGGCTTTTTGTGTAGTTAATTAATTAGCATCCATACCCCCTTGATAGGGGTGGTTTCTCTTTTACTGTATTCTCCACAACCTGGCATGAAATAGGTGCTCAATAAATCATGAAATTACTCAGGGCTTTGGGGGTTGCAAGTGATAGAAACTTACTATATTGTTTAGAATATGATTCCAGCTGCTACACCTGAAACCTGGAGTAACAGAGACTTAACAAAATAGAGAGGCCCCCCCCACCCCTGAAGTATGTAATGGTCTTGGTGTAAGCATTCTTGGACTGGTATGGCAGCTCCATGATAGAGACCCAGGAGGTAATTTTTAGCTTGTTGTGCCATCATTCCTTGGGTTTTCGCTCATCTTTATGATGTTAAGTAGTTTATCACCATATCAACATTCCTGTCAGCCGGAAGGGGAGAAAGAAAAACAGGCAGGGGAAAAGCCACCCCTTTTGTTCAAGGGTACAACTCTGAAAATACACACAACTTCCTGCTTACATCCTACTGGCCAGAACATGGTCATATGGTCACTCAGCAGGAAGGGAGCAAGTGGAAAGTATGGTCTTTCCTTTGAGCAGCCACGTGGACAGCTAAAACTCAGAGGTAGCTAAAAGAAGGCAAGACATTTATATTCTACACTTAGTAAATTTCACATGTACACAGCTATGATTTAACAAAAAAAAAGAAGAAGGGAAGAGTGAATATTAGCAGAAATTTATCACCACTTTTAACAAAGTTAGGCAATTTATTGCTTCACATAAACCCTACAACATGGTTAACAAACTTCCTGGAGGACAGAGGCACTCTGGCCTCAGAAACAAGGATAACTAGGACAGACCCTCCCTCCATCTTCATCTTAGATAAGTTCCTCCTTACCTGTCACTTCTTCCTCACTGTGACGGCTTCTGAATTCTACATCTTAACAGCTTTCATATTCAGGGAAAGACTGCCCACCCTTATCAATACCAGTTTGAATTAAGCAACTGTGTTTGGGAGACAGGACCCTGCAATCAAATTCTACTAAAAGGAAGCAGATGAATAGATGCCTCCTACATGATGGAAAGACAGACTGAATAAATGAATTTGAACATCAGTACTTATCATCATCTATTTCTGGCTAAAATTTCCTGTGCCAAATCCTTGAGGGCCAAAGTTCACATCCGATGCCTCCATGTGACTCTATTCTTACATTCTCAGATACTGATATCAATGAATGAACGTTTGTTCAGATGGAGTCAAAGACTCAATAGCTGAAATTAATGTCAGTGTCCTAAAGATAATCAGTGGACTAGATACACAGCCAGCCTATGAGTGGAGAAATTTAGCAAACGTGCAATGGAAAAGGTAACAGTGGACTTGGAAAAGCCCCAAAGCTGTGGTTTGCTGAGTTGGCTTTTTGTGTCCAGCTGATAGGAGATCCTCAGTGTGAAATAAGGGCAGCACATGCTAATTGAAGCCAGAAATTGTCTTCATTACCAGAGTGTTTCTGTTATCCTTTACATCCAAATGAGACCCAGTGGGGTAAATTTGGAACATGATTATCAGGGATTTTGCAAGATGGCTTGTTAACATAATTCCCCTTATTAGAAACCAAAGAAGCTGTTGTTGAAAATTTTCCACTAAATATTACAGGGCCATAATTCCTGCATCATTAGGTGCCTAGCTCTGAATTCTCATTTCAAACTTTCCCCTATGATCTGTGAAGGGCTCGGCTCTGGATGCCTTGCTCCTATGTGGTTGAATACTGGATTGGTGTTGAAGATACAGAGACACAAGGCAGTTCTTGACCTCAAGAGGCTCACGATATAATAGAAGGGACAAACAAGTAGACAGACCATTGCAATGCAAAGGATATATGGGTGGTGTGTGTCTGTGTGTGTGAGAGAGAGAAAGAGAGGAAGAGAGAGAGGAGAAAGGGAGAATATGAGCAAAGAGTCTAGGTGGGGAAGAAACGTCAGAAAATACTTCCTGAATGAGACAATCCATTAGCTCCTTTGAGGGTCTGTAGGTGAAGATAGGAAGAAAGATATTTGTAGCTGGAGAACAACATGTGCAAAGGCCCAGAGGCATGAGAGAAGATGGCAAATTCAGGGATCTGCAGAGAGCTGAGTATGTCCAGAACTTAAACTGAGGAGGGGGTCAGGTATGTCTGTATTGGTGGGGGAGGAGAGAGTCAGACCACAACATGTTTTGGAAACTGTGGAAGGGGAGACATTTTTAAGAGCTAAGAGAAAAGGGAGAGTAATTGGTAAGGGAGGATACTGACCAAAAACATTTTATATGTGAAACCCTTGAGTATTATCCTCTCAGCAAAAGCCCCTTTCTCTGATCCTGAAGGCTTTTCCACTCTCACTGCAATCCCCACCATTTTAATATGGTCACAATCAGAGAAACCAAGCTATAATTTGACTTTGCCTGTTGACTGCAGTTGATGGGTTAGGAGGAAGATCACCTGATTCAAGCTGGATCAGTTAGACTTCAGGAATGCTCTAAAGTGGAATGCAAAATGTTGCAAGCTTTTTTAGGGGAGTGAGAGAGTCCTTAACTTTCTCAGTTTATCAGAGGGTGTATTACTCAGAGTTCACCAGAGAAACAGAACCAATGGCTATACATATTGATATATATAAGAGGGGATTTATAATTAAGATTGACCCACACAATTTATAGATTTACATATATTGAACCAGCCTTGAGACCCTGGGATAAAACCCACTTGTCATGGTATATAAGGTGTTTGATGCAATGCTGGATTCCGTTTGTTAGGATCTTGTTGAATAGTTTTGCATCAATATTCATTAGTGATATTGGCGAGAAGTCATCTGCCTTTTGCAAGCTGGAGAATCAGGAAAGCTGGTGGTGTAATCTAGTTCCAGTCCAAAAATCTAAGAACGTGGGATCCCACTGGTGTCAGTCCTGGGGTCTGAAGGGTTGAAAATTTGAAGCCCTGATGTCTAAGAGCAGATAGTGGTTCCAGCTCCAAAAGAGAAAGCACATTTGCCTTCCCTCTACCTTTTTTATTTGGGCCCTCAACAGATCTGATAATTTCTCCCTACCCCCCATTAGTGAGATCAGTCTTCTTCACTTTAATCCAAATGCTAATCTCTTTGGGAAAATCCCCCTCACAGACACACTCATAACTAATGTTCTACCAGCTATCTAGGTATCCCTTAACCCAGTCAAGTTGACACATAAAATTAACCATCACAGAGAGTTAGTCCAACCCCTCATTTTCTGAGGTCTAAACTGGAGAATGGAGGCGGGGGGTCACCTTCCCAGAAACCACACAGCAAGACTTCCAGGCCCACAGTTCTGTCCCTTGCTTGAGCAAAAAGAAGAATGGCTTTACAAAGCACAAACTACTTCCAGACCTCTGCTCCAAATTTTCTGCTAGCCTTTTTATTATTTCGGACCCACCCCCACCTCACTTATTTTTATCTGACATGATACAGTATCTATCTTGTGAGAAATGGTGAAATGGATTGTAATAAATATATTGCTTAAGCAAAGAAACTTGACAGGAATATAAATATGGGGCATGATATATAAAGCCCCACACATCCCAGTGGCCTGGTTTATTAAAATCTTGCCCTGCTAAATTTACAAAAAGTACTCGACTCTATACGTGTGCTCATAAAATACTGCTCACACGGTCGCTCCTGTCTAAACCCTCCCCAGTTTCACTATTAGCTGACCTTTCTCTATGTAAACCTCAAGGACTAGCTAACGCCCATCAGGGACCCGGCATTTAGGAGTGTTCAGGGGAGGATTTAGATTCAGATTATAGTAAAGACATGACACACTGGTCAAGGTTAAGGTGAGAGTTAAAATGGAATTTCTCAAGGAATCCTGTTCTCTGGGTCATTCTCATCACTAGCTACCCATGTAATCAATGCTGAGCCAGCCCCCAAGTGAACAAAATTTATTTATGTAGTTAATGTTTATTGAACACACACTATGTGTTAAGTATGATCAGGCCAGAGATGAATTATGTACAGCTCTTGCCTTTAAACTACTCATGAGAGAATGAGAGACATAAACGTGCCATTACAGAGCTTTGACACATTGTGATAAATGGTGTCAGTGATAGGGAAGACAAATAATCACAACGTTTGAGGGTCTATGTGGGTCAGCACTGCTCTGTCCTTGGGCCACTGTCTAGTATTTACATATAAATCTCCACTTTATGATTGGGGGAAATGAAGCTCACAGAGATGAAACAGGACTCGCTTGAGTCAAACAGAAAGCATTTGCTGAGTGTTTGTTTGTTTGCCTGCTTGCTTGATTATTTTTTAGGAGACAGGGTCTTGCTCTGTCACCCTGGCTAGAGTGCAATGTCACAATCATAGCTTACAGCCTTGAATTCCTGAGTGCAAGTGACCCTCCTACCTCAGTCTCCCAAGTAGCTAGGAGTACAGACACTACAATGCGTGGCTATATTTAAAAACTTTTTTAGAGATGGGGGCCTTGCTATGCTATCCAGGCTGATCTTGAACTCCTGGTCTGAAGTGATCCTCCCATCTAAGTCTCCCAAAGTGCTGGTATTACAGGTGTGACCCCCCACATGCCCAGTCAGGTACTGAGATTTCAACCCAGGACTGTCTGATCCCAAAGACTGCACTTCATTGTCTGGTTTCTGGTTCCCTTCTACCTTGACCTTTGAGATGGGCTCAGGCTCCCCACTGTAGTTCAGTATTGGATAACAGCTGATATATGAAAAGCCTCCACCTACTTACCTACTACTTCTTCTTTTTTTTTTTTTTTTTTTGCAGTTTTTGGCCAGGGCTGGGTTTGAACCCACTACTTCTGGCATATGGGGCCGGCGCCCTACTCCTTTGAGCCACAGGCACCTCCCTACCTACTACTTTTTGTCCCTACACTCCCTACTCCCAAGATGGCCATTTGGAGGAAATTTGTGCATTGCCCTGGCCCATGCTGGTATATATCTATTGGTTACTGTCTGCCCTTTTTTTTCTCCTGATAAATCCCTGGTATCCCTTCCTTTCTCTCTATCCACCTGCCCAGATGGAGCCAGTCCACTCACACAACCCAGACCGAGCCAAGCTCAGTGATACCAGCTCATTCAGGAAAAGGCCTGGGATACATCCCAGGTCAATCTAAATGAATTTTATGACTTCAGCTGGACTTGTTGGGGAAAAGGTGCTGTCCATTTACTGGAGTTGCTAAAAAGATAGAGCAAGCCCAGAGCTGCATGGTATTACTGCCTCTCTTTGGAGAGAATTTACTGTGGAGTGAAGGCAACGCAGAAAAAGAGCCAAGAGATGGAGAGAGACTGGTACTTGATTTCCTGTTCAGCTCATTTTCATCCTTGGATACAGCCAGTCTTGAAGCTTGCTATACCATGAGCTGTCAAGGCACATAGTTGGCAAACATCTTTTTTCATTTAAGCTAACTTGATTTAGGTGTCTGTCATTTCACTCAAAAGAGTCCTCATTAATATATCCACCACTTTTATTTCTGAACTCCTAAAGGCTGGAGCTCAGACTTGAGTAAAGTCTGCCATGACATCCAGCTCCTAAATCCCCCCAAACTTGCCGGTGTCCATCCAGGCAGCAGAGCAAAGATGTCAGTTGATCTCAGACACAGAATCCTCTCTGTCAATATAATCCATCTTCTTCTTTAGTGAAACCTGGAGGTAAAAGTTAAGAAATGTGTCCTCATATGGCTTGAGGAAAAGAGTACTTTGCAACATTGGATTTTTCAAAGCTATTCTCCAATATGAGCACCAAAGAGAAAGGTCCGTGGTGGAAAGTAGGTGTCTGGTCTTGAAATAAACAAAACTCCCTCTCATCATAGTACCAAGTAAAAAAATAAATGGAGGGGATAGAGCTTTAAAACATGGTGTTAACTATAAGAAAAGAGAAGAAAATGAATGATATCAATTGCATATCACTGTTTGAATATATTAAAATCACATACATGTAGAAAACAGCACTACATATTTTACAAGTAATCATGCATTAGAGACATGTATCAAAAACATTAGCGTGGCTGCCCATGGTGGAAGGGGTTAGGAACAGGGACTGGGGGTGTACAGAGATGGGGGAAATAAATAAAATGAGAGAGGCGTTGCTTAAACCAACAAGGATGATGAGGCACTGTGATGGGGGAAGTATCAGTAATTCAGCTCTCTATACCTGAGGTTACAGAGAAAATGAAGGGGAGGAAAACAAGAGAAGAAGGAAGGAAGGAAGACTAGAAGAAAACACTCCAAAATGTCAGTGGTGGTTGTACTTTGGTCAGGCATCATCTGCTAACCAGAAAGAGAATTCACTCAAGGAATCTTGAAATGAAAGAGGGCTGGTCTTACACACACCGTTGTAAAGAGTGCAGGCTGACTTCAGGAGCTGTAATCTTTTGGGTACTAACTCACCTTGCTCTTTATCAGAACCATGTGCTTTCTCAAATCTTTCATCCCATCTGCTTCCTCCTCCAGGCTCTGCAGATGAGCATCTTTGTTCATGCATCCACTTCCACAGGATCCATCACGGGAGCCCCAGTGACAACTCCATATAAGGGCCCTTCACAGTGGGTCACATGCTTTTGCAACCCTACTTTCCCTCAACTGACTCAGTCTCTGTGACTCTATTCTAAATTTTGGAGAGACAGATGCAACTGGCCCATCATGAGTCAGCTATTTACCCTTGATTTAAACAGCTCTGATGATAGTAAAAGGCAGTGAGGTGGATGAAAGGGAAATGAAAATGGGGCTGGAAGCTAAGAAGTTAGTGGGAGGTAAAGATTAGTATATCCTGTACAGACTGTCTCTCAGTATTGGGATTATGGATGATTGCTTTCTTTACAATTTTTAGCATTATCCCATTTTCCCAAAATGACATGAGTTGAGGATAGAATGATGAGTGTTTAAAGGTACAGACTCCAGAGTCAGACAAAACTCCATTCAAATCCTTGCCCCTCCACTTCTTAGCTGTGTGACATGACCAAGTTCCTTCACCTTTCCGAGCCTCACTTTCTTCATCTGAAATATGAGGTGTTAACTTTCTCTTAAGCTATTATAACCAGTGAGATAATGTAAGTACAGAAGTGAACACAGTGTCTCTCTCATTCATAGTAATCACTCAAGAAACGCTGTTGCACATTATAATTATACACAATTTTTATCATCAAAAATTCTTTAAAATTCTTTTACTTTTTTTATAAAGTAAAACCTTCCACATTACATGTCAAGTGTCAGTTATCATTATTGAGCTGAAAGCATCGGATTCTTCTGCTCCTGTTTTTTTCCTACATGTTCTCCCCCTGGAATACAGAATGTGCTGGAAATGGCTGTTGGAATTACCACTGACTACCAAGTAACACACATGTAATCAGTAAGCTAAGACAGCCCTCTCTTCCTCATAGGCCTCATCTTCTAGCCCTAATTGATCATTTTTAAGCATGCTCAGAGGGTCCCAGGGATCGTATGGTAATTGACTGCATACCCACTTAATGGGTAACTCCTCGACTCTCCAAGCATGAGCAGATGCCATGCTCCCTCCTGCACTCTGGTGCATTCTGGGGGTCCATAGAGGTGAGCAGGTCGGCAGGTGGTGCATCTGATCAATTAATTAGAAGCATCTTGAGAGGTCTGACTCCAAGCCTAGCTAATTGCATAATTAAATCTCCACCCGGCCTCCATCCCAATTCCCAGACCAAATGGCCCCCTGCAGCCCCGCCATCTCTATTTGCTGGGATGGGGGAAGATGGGCAGAGAGCATGAACTGAGTCCAGCTCAGATCTGTCCCTGGCAGAGAAGCCCCTCCCCACTCCCTGCTCCCCCTTTCTAACAGAAAAAAACTGGCTGGGGAAATGTTCTTTGAGAGTACCTGAGAATGAAACCTGGACTAAATTCCTCAAAAGGTTATGTGAGGATTAAAGGAAATAATAGAGAGTGAAATGAAGCTCTTCAAGGGGAAATCCCTCCAATGCCTGCACGTCCATCAGAAAATGTTGATGTAGTTGTGGTCCTTCAAGAATACAGATGCTGTGTCAAACACATTTGGTTCTCCCCTTGGGCCCTCCTGCCCATCTCTGTTCTGTTATTTTCTTTACCATAAAATCCCTGTTTGTGTTCATGGTATTCACCTGCACAACTAGAATAAAATGTTCTTCCCAGGCTCCCTTGAGCAAGGCTTGACCACAGGATGCTTCTGTCAAGTGAGATGTTGGCAGAGGCCCTCAGGGCAGATGACCCTGCACAAAAAAACTAGGTGGGACCTACACAGAAAAAGGCTTTTTCCTCCTGCCTCCTACCCTTTTCCTTTTTCCTCCCTTGAAGACATATGTAGTGGCTGGAAGTGGAGCAACATTTTTGCATCCATGAGGAATTTTTTTAAGAACCAACCTCTAAGTTTGGCTGGGCCAAAAATAGAAGGAGCCCATGTTTCCACTGGCATCACAAACTGCTGTAACAACTTGCACTCCTGCTCTGGATTTGTTGTTATGTGAGAATATAAATAAATAAAGATTGGGTGAAACCACCATGATCCACTGTTACCTGCAGCCAAACCCACTCCTAATTGAGACAGGTGCTAACACATAAATATAAAACACAAATATAACAAAGTATAATAGTAACAACCATCACCTACTATATATAATGTGAATATTCTGTGGCATAAGAGTTGTTGGAAGGATTATGCGGGATGAAGTATTTCAAACTCTAGTTACAGAGGCAGGTACATGGCAAACATTTATAAATCTTGGCTCTTACTAGAACTTGAGGTTGAGTTTATAAAACTAACCAAGAGGGAATGAAAGAAAGGTTAGGAGGAGAAACCAACAAGATTTGGAAACAAATCACAAACAAAGGGATAACACCCATCGTGGATTGGGAAAACTTCCCTGTTAGCAAAGATCCTGGACCTGCCGCTTAGATGCTCTGTGACCTTAGGTAAATTACTTAACCTAGGGGAACCTCAGTTTCCTTTTCTGCATAATATTATTATTGTGATGATTAATGAAGGTATGCTGAATGTAAGGGCTTAAAACATGTGGGTAGGACTTGTGATTAATTATCCCTGGAGATGGACAGGACTCTTAAAGGAGAGAATCTCCCAAAGACAAGTTGCATAAGATGACACCCCTGTCTCTCAGCAAAGGAGTTTTCTAGCAGTCCCTATGAAAAGCAAGAAGTACTCAGCATATTCCTCACTTTGATAAAAATCTCCCAGAGTGGCAGTAAATTACCAAGTCCTTGTTTCAGCTAAATCAAACATGCTGCAGATTCCATTGGCATTTAATACTGATATTATAGCCCCCAGGAATAACAAGTGAAAGTAATTAAGTTTAATGATTCCAGAGAACCCAATATGCTTGATTGCAGTGTATATGTCTAATTATCTTCCCTTTTTTGTTGTTGTTGTGCATGGTATAAATAAGGCCTATTTGTTTAAAAAAAAAAAGGCACTAATTTTAAGATGTATTAGGGAAAGTTGCATTTGCAGCACCTTTTTGAAGGGCTCACTTGCTTGCTCAAAACCCCAAGTGGGGAGAAAGTCACTTGATTGTCAAAATGGCAATGGAGAGATGATGTAATCTTGGGTCTCTAAACTCTGGGACAAAAACCAGCATCAGAGGAGGAAAGCAAGGAGGTCCAAGCCCCTAGGATGTCCCCCTCATCTTCTTACTAAGGTAAAAGATAAAAATAGGTAAGACAAAACTTAAAGACAAAGCCGGGTGGTGGCTTACTCGTGCAGTCCTAGCACTCTGGGAGGCCAAGGTGGGAGGATCCCTTGAGCTCAAGAGATTGAGACCAGCCTAAGCAAGAGCAAGACCCCGTCTCTACTAAACACAAATATTACCCAGGCATTGTGGCAGGCACCTGTAGTCCCAGCTACTCCAGTGGCTGAAGCAGCAGGATCTCTTGAACCTAGAACTTTGAGGTTGCTTTTAGCTAGGCCAACATAATAGCACTCTAGCCAGAGTCAACAGAGTGAGACTGTCTTTTTAAAAAAAAGTTAAAGACAAACAGACAAATCAACCAATCTTGTTGGTTTCTTTTGGGCCAAAAATGATGATGCCGTGACTATTGTCCTTGGGCAAGGAGTACATTCTGCTCACCTGGACAGACATCCCTGTGGCAGATTGTATCACTGGCCTCAATTTCCCCGCACCTCCTTGTATCCATGTTCTTTGCCATGTGACTTTTAGTCCTTTCTGCTATAAGGACAGAAAATATTTCCCCACCCCTCGTCTTTGGGTTTAAACATGTGATTTTCTCTGGATGATAGAATGGTGCCAGTAATAAGTCTAGAGTTTAAGAGGGCTTTAATGTTTCCATTTACCACATTGTGCTTCTGTTATTGCCATGGGTCCAAGCCTGCGCTAGCCCACTGGTCCCAGGTAGAGAAAGAGATACACCTGGAGTGGAGCCTAGATCAGCGAGTCCCCAGCCAAGCCACAAATGCATGTATTGAATTTATTCTTACTGTGTGCTGAACATACCCTTATCGTCGACTTTTTAATAGAATTTCAATCTAAGTCCTCCATCTCCACATTCGATCCTCTTATCCAATAAGCTATGCCAAGGTGGTTAGAAGGGCTGGATGGATGAACAAATGAAATTACAAAATAGGACATAAATATGGAAAGACAGAGAATGATGGGAGACTCTGGGATGAAAGGATAGGTGGATAAATGAATGGAAGGGTAGAAGGACAGAAGCCCAAAAGGACAGAAAGTTGAATGGGCTGGAGGATGGAAAAGTTAAGGGATTTTCCTAAGTTGCATTCTCCAGTTCCATCTGGCCCAGGATTTCCTTGCAAGGGCTTCATCCATGAACACCAACCTGAGATGCCTGTTGAGAATGCAGCAAAGCCTGTGCACCCTTCCACTTCTTAGCTCCTGGTTTCCTTTTCCTCCATCAGTTCAAGCCCAATTCATTCCTAAACGAGTCTCTCAAAACCAGCTTCCAACGAACTGACCCCATCTGTCTTCTTTCAAAAGCTCCCATCCCCCCATGACATGGGACCAAATTTTGTATCTTAATAACTTTCACTACACACTTACTATGCTAACTATGTCACTCTTTCATTTAATCTTCACAGCACCCCTGGAAGGGAGGTACCATAAAGAAAAGATTCTTTGTTCTATTAGGTATATATCCAGAAGACCAAAAATCACATTACAACAAAGATATTTGTATCAGAATGTTTATTGCAGCACAATTCATAATTGCTAGATCATGGAAGAAGCCCAAGTGCCCATCAACCCACAAATGGATTAATAAGCTGTGGTATATGTACACCATGGAATATTATGTAGCCCTAAAGAAAGACAGAGACTTTACCTCCTTCATGTTTACATAGATGGAACTGGAAAATGTTCTTCTTAGCAAAGTATCTCAAGAATGGAAGAAAAAGTATCTAATGTACACATCCCTATTTTGAAACTAATTTAATAGCTTTCATAGGAATTTTATAACCTAATTATAGCCTTAGAATATGGGGAGGGGGAGGGACAAAGGAGAGGGTGGATGGGTGGAGGGAGGGTGATTGGTGGGGTCACCTCTATGGTTTTTCCTACAAGGTTACAAGTGAATCTTTCTAAAAGCGGAGTATGAACGTCTTAACTCAATAACTAAAAAAATGACATGAAGACTACATTAACCAGTTTGATGAGAGTATTTCAAAATGTATATGAAAACACCACACTGTACCCCATGATTGCATTAATGTGCACAGCTATGATTTAATTTAAAAAAAAAAAAGATTCTTCTTTCTGAAGATGAAGAAACAGAGCCACAAAGAGCTTAAGTAATTTTCCCAAAGTTGTACAGCAACAAAGTATTGCAACTAGGATTAAACTTGGTCAATAAGATCCCAAGGTCTGCACTCACAGTTACTACACTACTCTGCTTTCTCTCCTTAGCTAGCTGACCGTCAGCACCATTCCCCGTATTTGGATGGATAAGCTACTATCAGTCTATGAGGACAAAAGTGAGGTTGTCTCTTCTGATCTTACCTAAGGCATTTCTCATATGTACCTGCCAATTTATAGGAAATAACAGTTACCAACAGCCACTCAGTGCAAGTTACAGAAAGTATCACTATTATCAAACCACAGAGATACAGAGCACAATGGCATCTCCCATTTTGATTAAAGAGCCACTGCCATCTTGCCTGAGTTGGAATAAAAGACCCATGAAATTGTGATAAATGAGGTGTGAGCAAGAATGTCACCCAACATTGTTGAAAATATACCATGGTGGTTTCAGAATCTGGCAAACCTGGATTCTAACCCCAACCCTGCCATTTAGGTAAGATAAGTGACTTTGGGCAATATTTAACATCACAGAGCCTCAACTTTCTTATATGCAAAATGGATAGAATAATAGCAGTTCCTATAAATAGTTGTGAGAATTGAATGAGATACAGTAGAACCTCCACAGTTGACAACCTCCCTATTTAACCACCTCCTTAAATTGACCTAATTTTCATACACTGGACATGTACCACATGTACATATCAATACAGAAGGCCTAGTTCCTTATGTTGACCACCTCCATATGTTGACCAATTTGTTAGAATCCCTTGGGTGGTAAATTCACAGAGGTTCTATTGTAATCTGTACGAAGGCCTTAGTGTAATCAGAAAGGCACAATCGATCATTGTTATGGTAGTGGTTGTTACGTCCTGACTGGAGCAGCCTCTCTCTGGGAAGATAATCTGCTTGGAAAATTGTCTGAACTGTGCTAGACTATAGCAAAATCCCTCTCTACCATTAAGATACACAATAAGCATAAATAACTCCTGGGGAGAAAGTGTGTGTTTCTTTAGTGTTGTGAGTGTGTATATTTAAGCAAAGTGCAAAATTCAGCCAAGATTAACCCAAAGCCCAAGCCTCCCCCATCACCCTGTTCTTTTTCCCTTTCACAAAAGGTTCCCAAAATCCTGCCAGAGAATCAGTTGGGTGAGCACCTCCTTCGGCTTGATTAGTTTCCCCTTGTTAACTGACAGGGTTCAATGCAATCTAATTTCATTGGGAGGAAGTGGTTCAGAAATCAAGGTCATTTAATTTCTGAAAGTCAAGTGAAGGGTTACCTTTCCCAAATGATCTTTCTGCCATTTACTCCCCCTAAAAGTACATTGGTTAATACAATGACTTCAAGGTTATGTTAGATCGCCTTTGCAAATAAGAGTAAAATTCTTTCTACAGGATTTTAATTAGGTCGAGTACAACTAATTCTTCCTTTGGTACTTCTTCCATTTCCTTTCCTTTCTGTAATTACTGCCAGTGTAACGCTCCTCACACACACAAATGGAGCTGAAGAAAGCCCTGCGATTATCCTTTATTTCTCCTTCATGCAAGAAAGGAGGGGGTTATCTACTGCATTCAGGCTTTGTAAATCTGAGGACTATAGTCTAATAGCCTCACACACATGAGTGCCAGCATCACTATAGGAGTGCCTAATGTGATGCTAATATCACAACTCACAAGTCTCCCCTTCACCTTGTCTGCTGAAGATGACTAGGCATCAGGACAAAGAAATCAACTTGTGTACGTGTTGTCAATCAATAAACATGTATTGAGCACCTACCAA
This sequence comes from Galagoides demidoff, assembly GCA_963574575.1. NCBI lineage: Eukaryota > Metazoa > Chordata > Mammalia > Primates > Galagidae > Galagoides > Galagoides demidoff. The sequence goes on along the minus strand of CAUYQV010159515.1, from coordinate 19,338 downwards.
GGACTTGGTAAGGTATTAGGTGCACTGTTTTTGCAAAAGAGATAAAGGAGCTTAGTCAGGTTTGGTGAAATAGACAATTAGCAGGTAAAATAAATCAACAATACCCAGCTTGGTCCTAGAAGAACAGAGGCACTGTGTATACCATTAGTGATGGGGGAAGCAGGGAGAGACAACTAGAATGCTTCACAGAGGATCTAAGGCTTGCATTAACCTTGGAAGCACCACTAGGATGCAGATCATTCATTCATTTAAAAATAAATATTTACTGAGTACCCAGTACAGGCTGGACATCATCTAAATACTTTACATGCAACAGTTCATTGAGTTTTCCCTTCGATACTGATGGGCAGGTGCTAAACTCACACCCACTTTACAGATGAGAAAACTAAGGTTCAGAGATCTTTTTCAAAAATGCTTGAGAACACACAAAAGGGGCAGAGCTGGGATTCAAACATAGGTTTTATCACAGCACTTGTCACTACCTGCAGTTTTTTTGAAAATGTAAACCTCAAGAAAGACCATATCTTTCTTGATTATTGCATACTACTTAGAAGTAGATCCCTGAATGACACATAGTAGGTGATCAACAAGTATGTGCAGAATGAAAGGCTGGATCTCATTCTCCAAGAGCAAACAGGAGGAGGATGCTACACTGTGAACTCCAACAAGGCACTTTCCAGGGCGCTGCTTGCACACGGCAGTATTGCCAGCACCTAGGACAGCACCCACAGCACAGGGCAGCTACTCATTGGCTGTTGAAGGAAGGAAGGAAAGAAAGATCCGTGAAGCAGGATACTCACCAGTTCAATAGAATACAGGTTCGAGGCAGCTAAATTATTCCTGCTCACTGATGAACAGAGCCACGATGCCTGAGATAGAGCCAGCGAAATCTCACTGCCCTAAATCCAGTCTCAAGAAGACCCGAATGCCTTCGGTCTATGTTTCTGAGAATCCCCATAGCACATGTCACCCCAGCCTCACCCAAAAGGGAAAGTGCTCTCAGGACCTTCCAGATGTCACCACCAACTTGGATTCTCTTTTCATTAATTTGTGTGTTCCTAAGGAATATTTATTCATGTAGTCGGTGTTTGGGCAATTATTGAAATTATGTCTAATTACATGATGATGGTAAATAACAATAATCACCTAGCTGCAACATGCACTGTTAGAAACAGTGGTTAAGGATTTTGGGCAATTTACTAAGAAATGTTCTAATGTAGGAGTGCTGATTAGGAAGAAGGGAGGATATTGTTTAGAATATTTGGTTCAGTAATCACTATTTATACACAACTGCTATGCAGAAAAGGTCCTATATTCTTTTATCTAGTCTTGAAACTATACTCTTTGAATATTGTCACTATTACTATTAACAATAGCCACTCAATAGCGCTTCTAATGTTCCAGGTCCACTTTAAATCTAAATTAAAATTCATTGCAAGTGTGAACGTTTCAGAGACCAAACAAGCGTGGGAAATAGCTGCAGCAGGCTGGGTTGGTTATGCAATAGGGAGCAGTGGGGTCTGTGATGCCCCATCAGCTGAGGCTCAATATGGCCACATAGAGATGTGGGAATGGCACTGCGGATTCTGATTTTTTCAGAAGTCAGAAATATGGATTTTAATATTTTAAAACTCCCAGATTTTTAACTACAGTGTCTGCCAATAATTCCTGTGCTGCCTGTCCCCTCAGTCTCAGGCATCAGGCATCCTCCATCAAAAGCCTTGGGGAGTGCCGGGTCTGTGAGTAGGGACTGTGTTGACATTGACTGTGGCATGGAAAAAGGGAAGGGAAACATGCATAGTGCCAACACGGAGGCTATTAGAGGCCATTTCTCATTTTTATGTGCTTCTCATGGAGGTAATTTCGGAGAACAATGAAACACCATCAGAAGTCTGCCTGGAGAGGAGAAGCACATGGAGGAGGCTGATAGAATCACTGGCAGCACCGTTAGGAGAGACAGGAACAGACCAGCCAGATTCATGAATAAAACCATCCTCCTCCCTGGTCCCTAGCTTGGTGAGAAGAGGCTGTTGTCTGCCCCTGGGGCTGGCCAAAGCAGGGATCTGCAGATAGGGGCACCAGGCTGGCAAGTTGGAGGCCCTGGATCAGCAACAAGAGAAAGATCCAGAACCTGACTTCTATGTGAGGGGGTGAAGAAGGCATATGCTCTTCTTACCTCATTTTAAATGTCATAACTCATGGAAGTCTCAGGGACAAGTTTTAGCCTCTTGATATCCCCCCCCCATAACCTTAAACATCTTTTCTGTAACATCCATTGCACCACTTTTCTTCATGAATATGAGAGCAGGAATTTTATCTATCTTGCTCACCACTATATTCCTAGCACCCACGAGTGCTTGACACACAGTAGGCGTTCAGTAAGTAATGACTTCTAAAGGAATAAGTGAATAAATAATAGTCTTTTTACTTTAGTGGATTATCAATAGCACCATGCCTCATGTGTGAAACATGATAATAGAGTACCTCTTAGAATTTCTGTTTTCATAGCCAGGTACAGTGGCTCATCCCTGTGATCCTAACATTCTGGGAGGTCAAAGTGGGAGGATCCCTTAAGCTCAGGAGTTTAAGACCAGCCTGAGCAAGAGCAAGACTCTGTCACTACTAAATATGGAAAAATTATCCAGGCATGATGGCAGGTGCCTGTAATCCCAGCTACTCAAGAGGCTGAAGCAGGAGGATTGCTTGAACCCAGAGGTTTGAGTTAAGCTATGATGCCATGACACTCTAGCTCAGGCAACACAGTGAAATGCTGTCTCGGTGGGGGTGGGGGGAAGCTTGTCTTCTGTGTGCTAGAATTATAGAGAATTTTCACTCTGTGTGTTTCAGCAGTTCCCCACAACATGCATATGAAGTTTGGAGTTTTACTGTCCTGATTCTGGCCTATACCAGTTAAATGACTTGTCCAAGGTCAGGCAGCTAGGCAGGGACATAATGGAGATCCCAACCCATGTCTGTCTGAGTCTTTACCTCCTTCTCCACAGGAATTTAGAGAGGGAGAAAGTCATTCTTAAAAACTGATGGAAACCAAAGCAAGCTTCATAAAGGAAGTACATTTACCCAGTTCTAGAAGGTGGGATGAGAATCGTTCAGTGGGTCACTTAACACAGTGGAAGTCCTGAGAAAGGCTGATTTCCCAAAGTATTGGGAAAATCCTGAGTTCACTCATTTTCTCAGAAAGCATGTCTTGGTTCCCAACACATGTGAGGCAGCAAGTGGAGCAAAGCTCTCTCACATCCTGTCCTCAGGAGTGTACGATCTGGTGCTCCAGAACACTGACCCCATAGCCTTGTCGCAAGGACCAAATGAAGAAGCAGGCAAGAAATTATCTTGAGAATTTCAGCTGTGCCATTCACATTCTCTTGTCTGTTGTGCTGTATTAGTTAGGCTTTTCATAGCAAAAACTCTAGTTCAAATTGGCCTTCCTAGAGAGGAAATCCATTGATTCAGATCAGAGAGAAGTCAGTGAGTTATCTGATCCTGCTGGTTCCAAGGACTTTACCATGTCACCAAGATAAGGTGCGTCATCACAACCCATGACCCTCCCCTGTATGGGGGCTCCATCCTCAGGCCATCCACTCTCAGTAGCTCCCGACCTCACACTTTCACAGCTTCACAACCCACCGAGATAAAAGTTTCTCTCCCCTAAGGGTTGAACCTGAGTTCAAGTCTCATGTCATACACTCAACTCCTTGAACTGACCCACTATTTCCCCTTATTTCTAGGCTTTTGTCTAAGCCATTCCTTTCATCTAGAATACTTTCTGTATTTCCTTTGCCTCCAAGATTCTCATCCTTCCTTCCAGAACCTTACTCTTTTGTGAAGCTTGCCTTGGTTTCTGCCAGTTGGTTAAGAATGACCTTCTCCCTCTCTAAATTCCTGTGGAGAAGTGACTCTGTGCTCATTTTACAACCTGTCATGGGATGGGTTCTAAGAACCTATGCATGGGATAAGTTTAAACTAATCAGGACCCCCTTTCTCTGGTCTGGCCAAGGAAAAAATAAATAAATAGATAAGCTAAGAGTTAAAGAAAAGTGGTTCTTCCAATGCAATTCCAAGGGCAATTTTACCAGAAGCATGGTAAAATCCTGGAAACAAAAGCAAAGCAGTCCACGCTTAGCAAAATGAAGTTTGTGCTCTTAAGAAATCTCCCATTATCAAAAGCCACATGATAAATACAAATGGTTTCAAGAAACTGAAAAGGGTCAGATTTGCAAAGTCAAAGTTACGGGGTCTTTTGGCAAAAATTTCAATAAAGAGGTTTTCTTTTTTAAAGTAGATGTGTTCGACTTTGTTACTGCAAGCTGTAAAATTGACAAAAATGAACCTAGACATCACTGAGTGAATTCTAACAAGCACTTGAGATTAGTCCCAAATCAAAGAGTATCGTGAGTGGTGCCTTTCAACTCTGGCTGTCCATTAAATCACCAGAAAAGCCTTTCAACATGCTGATGCCTCGGCCTCACCTACACAGATTCTTATTTAATTTGTGTAGAGTGTGGTCTGGATGTGGGTTGTCTGGGGTTAAAAAAAAAAATGTGGTTCTCAAGTTTGGCTGTGATTAGAATCATCTGGAGAATTTTTAAAATCCCTAAGTCCAGGCTACAACCCAGACCAGTTCCATCAGAATTTACACAGGTGGGAGCCAAGCATCAGTATATTTTGAAGCATCCATGAAGAGCACAATTAGCAGTAACTGAAAAAAAGCAAGAGAACACGTCCCCAGTAAAGCAGTTGGGTGTTCCTTTGCAATGTCTGAGATAACTCTTCTCTTAGCTGTGCTTTTGCTCCCAATTTTATTCCCAAGATGTGAAATAGATGTTTGAGTTAGGCAAACTAAGTGCAGTGTCTGAACTGACGGCATCATCCATTTCCCAGTAGGAAAACTTGTATAGTAAATGAACTGGCCTGAGCCAGAGCTGATTTTACAGTGCACATGTGAGATACCACGAGACAGACACCAACACTATCAGCAAGTCAGCTTAAAGATTCACATTAAGAGCCAGTATTTAATAAAAGCTTAGTCAGTGCCAGGCATTGTTCTAAGAAGCTGATACAGGCATGACTTATTTAACAACAACCTTATGTGTTATCATGATCCCAATATTCCAGAGGAGGAAACTTAGACTCTGTGACTGGCCCAATTCCCATGGCTGATAAATGCGGTGAGGAATATTTGAGCCTTAACCGGGCCTAAAGCCTGCCACTTACCATCTACATTGCAGGGTGGCTGGACAGAAGTTAAAAGGAATGCTGAGTTCATCTCACTTTGTTGTGACCTTGGAGTGCACACATAGAACACAGTTTAAAGGAACTTTCCTGCAATTCCATTATTAGGTATATATCCAGAAGATAAAAAATCACATTTCAATAAAGATGTTTGTATCAGAATGTTTATTGCAGCCCAATTCATAATTGTATATTACAATTTTAAAAGTGATGAGTCCCTCTTATCCCAAGCCCTATTTAACAGGGTGACGAACAAGATAGTGAAGTATGTTCCAATTACATCACATTTTTATCATGTAAAAATGCTAAGAATATTCAGAAGTAATCATAAACTTGTAATAGTAAGAGGTAAATACAAAACATTTGAAATAAGACTAAGGGTTGTTTAATTTTTGTTGAAGGGAAATAAAAAAGAAAATTAAGTTTTGATACATTTGTAAATATAAATAATTTTAACTGTGCCCAGTAAATTTACAACTAATATTTTGAGATGCTTTAAAGTTTCTGAATACCCAAAATCTTGCTAAAACACAACTTTATAATTCCATGCAAAATTTTATATTATGCCTTTTATTTACTACACTTCGGATTCACATAGATGAAATAGCTTTATGATTTTAACATTAAGGCAAGAGTTAGGCATAAACACATAAAAATCAAACTTATTTTTTACTTAGCGACCTGGTTAATATTACATCTCGTTTGTACCCCCACTTTGGAGAGAAATGTAGTATATGGTACACAGCTAAGTGAAGATTTAGGGTTAGTGTGGATGATAGTTGAATATAACTACTTGATATCCTCTGAGAACCATAAAGAGTTTAGTATAATAAGAGATCTTCGGGCTTATTCAAGCCACCATCTATGTTTTACTAATGATGGAGAAACATGCCTGGAAAAATTGAATGACTTACATCACATAACAGAATGGGATTAGGTTTCTAACTTCATGTTTACACAATTCTCATATCTATAGTGGGAGAGGGCTCTGACATTCAAATTTATGCAATCTTGAGTATTAATATCCTGTCTTCTGCACTGTCAGGTAAATGAGTTTCAGAGGAAAAAGTCAAACTGGAAAGTCTAATTGGAAGAATCCGTCTTGACTGCACCTTACTGAATAGACAAGGTGCTCTTCAAGATTGAAATCCTTAGAGATTTTCTTTCATGTCCATTGGAACCCAATCTCATGTTATGCCTACCTAGGTATGATACTCTTTTTGCTTTGAAGTCTCATCTTTAATCTACTAATATTTCTTCAATAATCAGGAATGAGAGAAACCACAGAATTTACAAAAAGTGGTCTTCATTACTCATCATCTTGTGAAAGCTCCACCCCACACACAACGGTGAAGCTCCTGAAAACAAATTTTACGCTTCATTTTCCACTGAGGCCTTCTCTCTGCTATAGCCACAAGTCTCTTTCATTTCAAGTTTAAAAATGTGTTTCCATGGATCAGAGATGGAGGGGGAACGTTGCACATTATCATTCTATTTTTATCATTCTATTCTATCAAACTATCCTTCTTACTGTGGCTATGCTTAGAAAATAAAAAAATACATATAAAATTTTTAAAAAGTCAATTGCTTCTTTGGTGAAGAAACTGTCATCATAATATTATAGGTCAGATACAGAAACTTTATGAATAGTAGAGTCTTGACGGTAGTTGAAAGAGAGCTTTAAAGTTTATAATTATTTCTCTTCATCATTTTTTAGTTTTAAGTTTTATGCATAAGGTGATATACCTAATATTTGAATTGGCTTTCAGTCCATTTTTTTTTTTGTCCTAATGTGGCTTCCTTGAGAGCTTGATGACCTTAGGCAAATAATATGCATGACATTTGTTTACCAATTTTTTTTTTTATTATTTTATTTTGAGAAAGAGTCCTAGGCTAGAACACTGTGGCATCATAGCTCATAGCAACCTCAAATTCTTTGGCTCAAGTGATCCCCTCGCCTCAGCTTTCCAAAACACTGGGACTGCAGGTGTGTGCCACCACATCCAGTTAGTTTTTCTATTTTAGCAGAGATGGGGTCTTGCTCTTGCTCAGGCTGGTCTAGAACTCTTAAGCTCAAACATCCTCCCCCCCATACCTCCCAGGGTGCTAGCATTACAGGTGAGAGCCACTATGCCCAGCTCTTTACCAATCTTAATACCAGAGATTAATCTTAAATAATAAAGTAATCAATTGATGTTAAAGCCATTTTATCTGCATTGAAGGCCTTGATTATATTAGGAAGCAATTGGTAGGGAAGAGCTAGTTTATGGAAACGGAGTATCTGGTTCCCAAGCCCTGCCAATTGGTTGGTTGCTTGAGAGCAATTACTCAGCGGTGTTACTTACCACCTGTGAAATCTTGTTAAGACTCCCTGAAACACCTTTTAATGGGAAAGGAGAAAAAAAGCATTTCCTCCAGTGACAAAATTATATTTCCCTGAAATGACATATCCTATAGTTCCTCTCATGCTTTTTTGTTTATTTTTTGTTCACAATTATTTGTTGACTACAAATGTGAGTCAGGGATTGTGTAAGTCACAGAGCAACACAAGGGAATGTGACTGGTTGGTGGGCCTCAGGGTGCCCAGTGAAGTGGTTTTGAAATTCTTTGAAAATGACTCCGATAGTCTTCCTGATAACGAGCTGGTCTAATTATCTCTTTCCAGTGTGAAACATAAAACTTTCCTCGTGTTCTGCAGATATATATTATCTTACCTTCTGAACTTAAAATAAGTTCACTTCAACAGTCAACTTTAATATTAAAAGAGGGCACTTTGGTTATCTAAACTGAAAAATCATCTTGTGCTCTTAAATAAATAACTGTCCATCACAGTTGTCTTGCTTCAATCTGATTAAATTCTATTCTGCAGGGATCAAAGTCTTCTAATATTCCATTTTAAAAGTCAGAGATTTTATCCTGCAGCATGGCTGAAAATCAAATCCTTTAAGAAATTGAAATGTGCAAACATTTTAGAAAGCAGATACCTGTCTAGAGTAATCTCTGAATATTGGCAATAGAGGGAGAGAGTTAAAATTGCAGTGCCTTGAATTAAAAAAATCACAATATTAGAAGCTAATAATTTTGAAATTTATTTTCTCTAACATAAATGTTTATAATGGCAAGATATTTATTATTTACTTTTTATTTGTGAACATGGTCTTAATAACCTTAAATAATTTTTTAAATGTGTCAATATACATTGTTTAGGTAGAGCATTTTCTACCTTATTCTAGGGAACACCAGACTTTTGGAAAGTTATACCTTCAAATGTGATGATTTTGCATAATAGGCTTTTTTTTTTTTTTTAAGACAGAGTCTCACTATGTTGTCCTCTTTAGAGTACTATAGCTCACAGCAATCTCAAACTCTTGCCCCAGCCTCCCAAGTAGCTGGGACTATAGGCACCCACCACAACACTCAGCTATTTTTCTGTTGCAGTTGTCATTGTTGTTGAGCTGGCCTGGGCTGGATTCAAACCCACCAGCCTCAATGTATGTGGCTGACGCCCTAACCACTGTGTTATGGGGATGGCGCCATAATAGGCTGGTTTTAGATTTAGAGAAAAATTGAGCAGAGAGCAGAGACTTTACATTTTCCCCACCCCCATCTCCAGCCTGCCCCAGCAACAAAATCCCAAAGCAGAGTGATATATTTGTTATAGCTGATGAACCTGCCTTGATGTGTTATTATTACCCAAAGTCTACCAGTTCGTACTGGAGTTTCAGACACTCTACAAGTCACAGTATACAATGGCTTTCATTAGCTCACCACTGCAGCGTCATATAGAACAGTCTCATCGTCTCCAAATTCCTCTGTACTCAGCCTATTGATTTTCCCCTCCAACTCCATCTCCAACTGTCATGAATCCCTTTGCTGTCTAGTCCTGCTCCTTTTAGAATCTCATATACTTGGAGTTAAACAACATACAGCCCTCTTAGATTGGCCTCCTCCACCCAGCAATATATGACGAGGATTCTTCCACCTCTTTTCATGCCTTGATAGACCATCTGTCCCTAGCAATGAACTCTATTCCATTATCTGGGTGCACAATCTACCCATTCATTTACCCACTGAAGGCCATGTTTGCTACCTCTAACTATCGTCAGTCATGAGCAAAGTTGCTACAAAGACCATGTGTGGGGTTTGTATAGACCCAAGTCTTCAACCCATGTGGGTAAATACCAAACAGTGCAACCACTGGATCAATGGAGAACACACGTTTAGTTTTTTAGAAGAAATTGCCAACTGTTCTCCAAAGCTCTGCACCACACCGCTCTCCCACGGCAATGAATGAAAGTTCCTGCCATTCCACATTCTCACCAGCAGCTGGCGCCTTCAGTGCAGAGCACGTTTCCATATCTGCGTATTTTCCCTGCCAAAGTATCCGCCTAGGTCCTCAAGCTGTACATCCTGTCAGTGTTGAGTTTTAAAAGTTCCTTGGATATCTGGGGCAAGAATCTTTTGCAAGGATATGTCCTTTGCAAATATTTTCTCTGTGTCTGTGGCCTGTCTTCTCATTCTCTTGACAGCATCTTTCACAGAGCAGAAGTTTAAATTTTCAATGAAGACCAGACCAGTTCATCAATTCTTTCCTTCATGAACCATGCATTTGTTGTTGTACCTAAACAATCACCATACCCAAGGGCATGTAGCTGTTCTCCTTACTATCTCCTAGAAGTTACATAGTTTTATGTTTTACATTTAGTTCTATGATTGTCTTTGAGTTAATTTGGGGGAAGAATATTCAGGGTTTTCTCTGCATCTGGAATTTTCTTCAGTCTGAATATAGTGTGCCTGGTTACCTAAGTACCTATGTTTGGGCATCGATCCAGGCTGGTGTCCTCTGAGTTTCAGGGAGTTGAGGTTTGGTGTCTGATGTTAATCTGGGAGACTTATCAATCATTATCATTCCAACTAATTCTTCTGTTCCTGTCTTTCTTCTCTTTCTGGTATTCGCGTTATGTGTGAGTGAAATCTTTCGTAGCTGTTGCACAGTTCACAGATCGTCTCTTCTGTTTTGTTGGTCTTTCTCTTGGGTCTTCAGTTTTGTAAGTTTCTATTGATAAATCATGAAGCTCAGATGGTCTTTCCTCAATCATGTTTACTACTAATGAAGTATCATTAGTACATTTTTCATTTCTGTTACACGTTTTGACCTTTTTTTTTTTGGCCAGGGCTGGGTTTGAACCTGTCACCTCTGGCATCTGGGGCTAGCACCCTACTCCTTTGAGCCACAGGCGCTGCCCTGTTACATGTTTTTTAAAAAAATTAATTTTTAGAGAAATATTAGCTTCCCCCCAAATAGAGAAGCTAGAGAGATTTACTCTGTGGTCCCTGCCCCTAATACGTAACCTTCTGCTTTGTCAGCATCTCCCAATAGAAGGAATTGTAACCTTTGTGACCATTTAGGAACCTGCACTGATAGATCATCATCACTCAAAATCCATAGTTTACATTACAATTCACTCTGGGGAGTTTTAGATTCTATGGATTTGAACAAATCTATATTGGCATCTATCCATCATCATAATGTCATACAAAATATTCCTAATTTGCTCTTTCGTGTTGTCTACACTTTTTATTAGACCCATTGACACATTGTTATATTTGTTTTAAATTTCTGGTCTAAGAATTACAACTTACTGGGTATATCTGAGTCTCTCTGATTGTTGTCTCTCTGTTTGCCTTGTAGTTTTTCCTGGACATCTGACATGACGTGCTGTGTAGTAGAATCTCCAGTGCACAGGCTGTAAATGATGAGAGGGTGAGGTGTAGGGGAAGGAGAAGGGCGCTGTATTGTTAGGACTAAGTTGGAGTCTTTTTTTGAGTCTTCTTACTGGAGTCTCAGGTCAATGAGACCCTGATAATAACCTAATAGGTTAGACTTTGGTGAAATAGTTTCTCTTGAGGGAAGGCTTGGTTAAGAAAAGCAAAATGCTCTGTTGTATTTCTTTTTTTTTTTTTAATTAAGTCATATATACATAGATCATGAATACATTTATGCCTTTGTGGGATTCAATGTGTTGATTATTTATACAAATTGGAGTGCTTACATCCTAATAATTAACATAGCTTTCACCTCACTCAATCACAGTGTTAAATGATTCTTTTCCCCTGCTCCTGCTGGAAGCTAGAGGGGACTTTTTTTTTTTTCTTGGTCATCTTCACCATGAGAACTTAGTGGAGTATCTGAAGATAAAACTCACAAAATTATTGCAATACCCTATGACTGGTCTTCCCTCCCCTGGGTTTCTTGGCTTTTCGATTTGTCCACACCCACCTTCCAAATATGTATCAGTTACAGTTTAGGGTTTCTTATCCAGTACGGTTAGTGGGTTTCTGCTCTGAAAAATTATGAATCCCCATATCTCTCCTTCTGTCTCTTCAGTCTGGGGACAGTGGGTTGCTCTGTGACCTCCCCTTCTCTGATGAATCTAAGAAAAGTTGTTCATTTTTTAGTTTGTTCAGCATTTTACTTGTTAGAACAGATTGATTATTCCCAAAGTTCTTACATGCCAGAGTAGAAACCAGAAGTATCAAGTATAATTCATAAATATGTGAATGTATTTTCCAAATACTTGAATACCTAAATTATCCTGCCGGTTTTAGCAGATCTTGAAATTAAACTTTTACTCATTTAAACTTCTCCGATGAAACAATGTGATAAAACTTACAATGAACAGACTTCACCCATGGCTATGAAATGGCCCTCATTGGAATAACCAGCTTCAAAGCCAGTTAGAGAACTGTATGTGAAAAAATATATATATATTATCAAAATAGTTTTAAACGAAGAAGTATTAAGAGAAGATATTCAGAAAAAGTAAGGTCTAAGAGAAAAGTCTTCTCAAGGAGACCCCAAGGATACACCTGTGGGTCCTCCCCAGGGAGACTCAGCTCTGAGCAATTTGTAGAGCTAACTTCCTGGGACCTGGAGGCTGAGGCTTGTTTCTGCTTCTGTGAAAGCCCTTGGTTCTGTAAAAGCCAGAGCCTGCTTCTCCAATTTGATTCAAACTGACCAATGAGAAACATATCTGTGGGCTGGAACTTTTTGGTAGGGGTTAAAAAGGGAAAGACTGAGCCAGTGGGGGCATGCAGCCATTTTGAATTCCTCTGTACTGTCCTCTATCAGCTGAAAGAAAGCCCTTCTTCTTTTAAACACAGTGCTTGATGTTCATCCTTTGCATTGGGCCTCATCTTTCTGCAACAAGATGTGTTATCCATCTTGTTTCCTTGATATGGCAGTTGTATCTTTCACTGAGATTGTTATTCCTGAATTTACCTTATTAGGTGATCATTTGATTCTAGAGTGTCAACAGGCTGAAAAATAATACAAAAAGGGAATTTATGGTGAATTCTTTGAAATTCTAAAATGCTTCTAACTCATGGCATCATTTCTGGGACAAATTTGTAGACTCTGGAGTGATCACACTGAAGAAAAACAAAAGCAAATTTTTTAAAGCACTACTAATACTATAGATACAGATGGTCCCTGACTATGATGGTTGGGCTCGTAATAGTTTGAGCTTATGATGCTTTTTATCAAGCATCCAGATGCTTTTATCTTACCCCATTGTAAGTCAGAGAGCATCTGGAATTCTGATGGTTTGACTTGCTGTTGTTCAACTCTATGATGGGTTTATCTGAGTATTAAACGCATTTTTGACTTATAACATTTTTTGACTTACAATGAGTTTTTTGGAATGCAACCCCCTCGTAAGTCAAGGAATATCTGCATACTGAAAACATAGAGAGAAAACAGTACCAGACTGCATATTATGGACACCCCATTAATGCCAATTATGATTAATTCACTAACAATTCCTGAAAATAAAGCAGCTGTGTACTGAGATAGTATGACCATTTTCTTGATTTCTGTATGTTTTTACTTTCAGCAGTTTAATTTTGTAAGTTGTATTTACTCAAAAAACATAATGTACTCAGAATTACACAATAATTAATATTAAAATTAATTGGAATTCAGGGTGTTCTTGCAGCAATTCATCTTTTGCAGAGTATGAAAGTGGATTTAATTAGCAGTGATTAAAAGAATGGTTTTTACCTTGAATGCTATATTGAGAGATTAGAGTTAAGACTCCAATGTCAATGTCTCATGGAAGAAAATTACTAAGCCAACTTCAGTTGACTGCAAAAAGGTCTGCACATAGGTTGACAAAATTCAATATGTGGGTAAGAGATACTTTATAACATAAATATGTTAGTGAGGAATTAAATGTCAGAAAACATCCTTAGAGGTAAAACCAGGCATCACCTTCTCCATTCAGTGGAAAATACAGAATTGCTCCATTACTTGTCTCTGCACTAGCAAACTGTGGTTAGTATTGCTGAGGAAATACAATGAACTAAAACCGAAATCCTCTCTCAGCTCAGAGTAGGGGAGAAAAAGTAGTATCTGTTTCTCATCCACCACAAGGTTCAAGGCTGAGACTCTAATAACAAAAGACAGATGAACAAGAGAAAAGCATACAAATTTGATATAAGTTTTATGTGGCATGCTGTAGGGATGAAGGGAAACTTGTCCTTTCCCCCACAAGTTCACTGAAAGATCAACTCAAAATTAAGTCAGATCAACATGAGAAAAGTTAACTGACCATGAACATGGGGAGAATCACAGTGTTTTCACTCCATATTGCCCAAAAAATTCAGGTATTTTTACACATGCCCTTTGGACAAGGGGAAGGGAATAAATGAGGAATATGAGTAAATCTGCTTAGGAATGCAAAAGGGTTGCTGGGAGGGTGGGGGGTGTGATTCCATGGGAAAACAGATTGACTTATAAGTTGACCTAGAGGCAGGTGTTATGTTTTAAATGATTTGGGTGATCTGATTTCATTTTTCATTTTTCCTGCAGTTGATTGAGATAAATTTAATCAAGTCAGTGCAGTTTATGCTAAGAGAGGACAAGCTTTTACCAAAAAACCTGTGAATCTCTAAGAGCCTTTAATTCAAAACACTCTCATACCAAGGAATCATATTTTGGGATGAAATTTCCTGAGCTCCTTCACATGTGAAACTTCAGAAATGAAGACTCAAAGAAATAGGGAAAACAGCGTATTTTTTATGAACAATCATATAACAGTATGACTGGAAGAAAAATGGGTGAGATCTAATGGTGATTAACTGGGGAGAACTGAGCCAGCCCTTGAGTGAGATCTAATGATAGTACTGGGGAGATCTTAGCCAGGACTGTTCATTGAGGTTCTTCTTGGCATCTTCTTGTCTTTGGCTCCTTTCCTAGGACATAGGGAGAGCAGTAGACTCAAGGGCAAGTCAGGAAGAAAGATGGAATAGTGTCTTAGAATGACTGTCTTCCTGCTTCTGCAGTTTTCCAAATCTTCAGCTTAAAATAATATGCCAAGGGTCCATATTTTGGGTCAGTGTATTCTGAGTCAAAAAGTTCTCCATAAAGGTAATAGAGAAAGCAAATCATTTTATTTATTGTGTTAGAATAAACCCAAATGTAATGTGTATCACAGGTGATCAGTAAAGAGATTGCAAATACGGAAACAAATCTTACCCTTTAATATAGCCACAGAGATACAATCTCTTTTCGAGGTAACCAATAACTAGTCCTCTCCCAAGAGGGATATGATGGCTCCATCCATCCCATATGCATGCATAGTTCATCCTGAATTCACCTGATAATTAGGGTGACTCTGTGTGATAGTTCATTGGCTTTATTAAGTGAAAAGCTCACTTTTCCCTTCTTTATGGTAGGAGATGTTTTGCAACTTAGAGCAAGGCTCTTCTGTTCCCACAAAAATATGGAGATAGGGATGCAATCTCCCTTGATATTTACATTTCAAAGAGATGGCTTCTGGGTCCCTGAGAAAGACATTCCTGAGTTATTAAGATGAAAAAAGGCCTATAGTTTTCAAAAGGATTTATACATTTCAAAGAGAGGAGAAGGTACTTACAGGTTTTCTAAAATAAATGCTCTAAGAAAAATGAGGGAAGGGAAATCTCTTATTTTCAACAGGGATAATTTAAGTCTCCTAGTTTTAATTTGTATTTATATAAAGCTTGTCAGAGTTAGGAATATACAGTGGATGAATTAAAATAGAAAAAAATGCTGGTCAACATTATATATTTTCTCCTGGGTCGTCTATGTGTACTATGTTTTCATAAGCCTAAATTCAACCAATATAAACTCATTTAGGAAGTAAAGAATGAAGAAATAGTGAGGAAATATGACGAAGTAGCAGGTTTCACCTGTGTTTTTCCTTGTAGAAATGGAAGCCTGGGAATCACATCTCCTTATTCTAACTCATGTACCATGAACTCAGTCTGAGCATGAGATTACTTGTGTACAGACTACACTGCTGACAAAGGTAACCCCAGTGCAAATTAAAAGAGGCACCTCTTAGACAACATATCCTCAGCATATCTCCAGGTGTCGGGGTTCAATCTACGTTCTTTGTTCTTGGTGTGCTCTTGGCCGAACAATGACCACACATCCCAAAGTAATGCAAGCAAGACCCAAACTTTATTGAGGAAGAGAAGGACAGGCTTGCAGAGTAAGATATAGTTGTTTTTTTTTTTTTTTTTTGGGCCAGGACTGGGTTTGAACCCGCCTCCTCTGGTATATGGAGCCAGCACCCTACTCCTTGAGCCACAGGTGTGGCCCACAAGATACCGGTTTACAGAGCAAGATACCTTTCCCTTAGACAAAACTGATTTGCGTAGGGCATCTCAGGTAAATATTGTAAAACTATTATAAATTTGTAAATGACCAAACTATTTTTTGAACCCTTACCCATAACCTAATACCTCACTAAGGATTTTGAATGTCAAGTTATATTTCTAGAGGAGCACCCTCAGACCCAAATACTCTGATTAAGGTTTGGTGTCTTGTACTAACTTAACGTTTTTAATAGTTTCACCAAAATCAAGAAAGGTAAAATCTGCTTGGATGGAAACAAAGGAAGTCCTCCCAAGAAACACCAACAAGCCAAGCAAGTTGAAACTTAAAGGGGTGAATTCGAAAGGACGCTGTTGACCATGATGAACCATAACACCCTCTGTCTCAAAACTTTTGTAGTGGTCTATGTGCGTGCTTCTTTCTACCCGGGGTGTTCATTATAACTTTTCAGATTTTAGAGGGAAAAAAAACTTTTGAAACACTTTTGAATTTAAATATGTTCCCATATATGATTTATTTTTGTTTTTATAATATTAAATAAATCGTGGATGGGAATTTTCACTAATAGTTGCACTGTACTTACCAGGTGACCAAGAACGTCTTAACGTGTTACTTTCAGCTTAACTACACTTTAGATAAATTTCTTTCTGAATAGGCCCCTGACTTCTCTTTGCTCAGATAACTTACTTTAAATAGCTTGAATTATAAATTCTTTCTCTGTACTTTCGAGATATAATTTTTTTTTTTTTAAAAAAGCCTCTTGCCAGCTTTATAACCCAGGACTTTGTCAGGGCAGCAAAATAGAGTGCTTTGATCTGCTGAAATGAAGCCCTGGCCCCGCCCCACATCTCATATTCTCAATCTACTTTGTCTGTCTAAACACAGGATGAAATTACACTCTGGTATTTCCTTGGTCTGCTTAAATTCTGGAGTTTTCATTACTTGCACTCATATTGCAGGAGGAAAGACTGGAGTCTACTAACACATTCACCAGGACAGACTTTTGTCAAGCCCATCAGACTTTGCCCCAGGCCATTGTATGTTCTTCAAACCCATTGAATTCTGCTAAAATTTATTTAATACTCCACCCTAAAATCATCCACCCTTTCCTGTCTCTTTTTCCCCTAAGAAGAATATATAACTCTGTACCCCATTGTGTGGTAAGGGAATCCCTCTGTGATTCTTCCCAGTGCATAAATTTGTATGCCATTTTTCCTATGTATTGGCCTTGCATCTGTTGTTTTTCAGTGAACTATCAGAGGGTGAAGGGGAAGTTTTCCCTTGGCCTCTATAACTGTTTTTCTAAAGGACTTGGGAACCATTTTATTAAAAAGCAATCATCAAAGAAGATAAGAAGATAATGTCCTTATTTCTAACTTCCGTGGCAAGATTCCAGCCTAACTTCCCTGGTGCCTCTTGCTCTGAGTTGTAAAACTAGCTCCTGTCTTGAAAGCATGAGAAGTTACCTTTCCTTTGGCTGAGACCAATAAACAAAGAGATATGGCTTTAAATACTTAACCTCCTTACACCACCAGTTTTAAAATTTTCTAGCCCGTTGTGTACTGGAGTTGAACTCAGACTGACTTTTGGCTGTTCACTCCACTGCAATAGCTTTGAATAAAATCTTCCTTGCCTGTTTAACTTTATCAAGTATAATTTTTGTTTTGACATAGACTTCTACTGAACAACAAAAAGCCATTATGCCTCTCTTCTAAATTCACTTGCGATAATCATATAAATCTATAGTTTTCAGCTGGGCATGGTGGCTCATGCCTGTAATTCTAGCACTCTGGGAGGCCTAGGCAGGTGGATCACTTACACTCACAAGTCTGAGACCACCCTGAGCCAGAGCGAGATCTCATCTCTAAAAATAACTGGGCATTGTGGTGGGTGCCTGTAAGTCCCAGCTACTGAGAAGGCTGAAACAGTAGGATCGCATGAGCCCAAAATTTTGAGGTTGCTGTGAGCTGTGATGTCACAGTACTCTACCAAGGATGACAAAGTGAGACTCTATCTCCAAAAACAACAAACAAAACAAAGTGTAGTTTTCAGAGATTTGATTAATGTGTTTTGTTTATTAATGTTTGCAATGGACACTTTTTGTTTTCATGATAGCAAAGAACACCTGAAGAAAATAGTTTTAATAACACAAGACTGAAATCAACTGGTTTACATGTGTACGCTCTGTATTTTGCAAATACATTGACCAATGTTTTGCAAATTATTGAGCTGTCCTACATAAGTTGTATAAGTCATTTCCTTGTATGAAACTGCATTTAGAACCAGATGTAACTTTTTTTACCACCAGGAAACTAATTCTGGAGATACATCTGACCTCCTGTTGGAAGATTCTAAATTATGATCTGTTCTTTTTGGTAAAGGAACAGAATTTTAGTCATCCAGGTTTAGCAGTAAGGAGACACATACTTGAGCATTGCCGGCTGAAAAATCATGACGTTTATAAATTTGGAAAGGAGAGCTCTATTTCCTATAAATAGTTGCAGCCTGTAGGTTGGCCATCCTGCAGTCTGGGAAACAGCCTCTGCCAGAAATTAAATGTCTAGAGATGTTGAGGGAGGAAAAGATGAGAAAGGAATAAGTGAACAAGTCAGCTAAGTACACATGTTCAACATAGGAGAACTTGTTAATATTAATAAAGGGGGCATAAGCAAACACATGCATCCCACATTCATCTTAAGTGAGTACAATAAATGTAAAAGTTTCAATTTTTAAAAGTAGGTCTTGGGTGGCACCTGTGGCTCAAAGGAGTAGGCGCCGGCTTCGTATACTGGAAGTGGCAGGTTCAAACCCAGCCCCAGCCAAGGAAAACAAACAAAAGTAGGTCTTACACACCAAAAAGTGAAACAGGGCACAGAGGCATCTTGTGTGCACACTCTGTAAACTGACAAGTTCATGGTCGGTGGTCTCTTATTAGGAAGGAATGATGGTCGGTCATGTGTCAAAACTACAGAAAGAGAGAGGCAGCATCAAGTGTTTGTGTGAAATCAGCAGTGGAGCAAGTCTTCTGAAAGAGCTTGCTTTTGTATAACTCTTAGGAAAAAAAGCCTACTGGTAGTTAGTGAAGGAGGGGTATAATGAGGCATGTCGGACCTTCTGTCTCATCCTGGAAGTTTACTCAAAAACTCTCACTTCTAAGTTCTCACTGGGGTCTCCTTGGCCAAGAGGGGATCCCTTCAGTCAGTTGGAGGGATTAGGATTTTATTTTTATTTATCAGCCCTTTCTGCACTTTTTCCTCAGCTAAGCTGTTTATTCTGGGTTCTGTCTTCAGGGCAGCATTTGAGCACACACCTGACTACCCATCCTGAACTCACCTGTAATGATTTGAGGACTGTGGAACCAGTCCCAAGAAATATCAAGAAGTAGACCAACTTTATCTCATTTCAGGCTGAAAATGATCTCTGGGGTC